>VYZM01000918.1:0-17018 GCA_013398915.1 Dromas ardeola | reverse complement strand
TAGGCAATTCTATAATTCTATGAAAATGTTCCTGCCTTTAAGAATATGTGGAAATGTATTCACAAAAGCAAGTGGAAGTGCAGGCCCATAATCCTCATCTAGACATTTCTGGAATAGATGGTCTTACTCCTCCTAGCAGATCCCATATAGATTTTCCATATTATTTTTCCCCACATTCATTTATTTATTCTTTTCTCCATTTATTCCAAAATATACGATATGTAAATGACTTTATTTAGTCAGCAAGGAAACTGAGAAGTGGAGTCACTGATAGATGGAAAACAACAGGGGGATAATTATCAAAAAAAAGATAGAAACACTTGTTTGGGGGTTTTTTAAAACAATTTTTTTTTTTTTCACCAGGAGTTCCTTATAGCAGTGGCTTTAAGAGGTGTTCAATATTTGCATGGGGGCTAGAGGAGAAAACCTGGGCTGAGACGACTCTTACAATGTAAATAAAAACCCCTCACATTTCATGTCAGACTGGTACCATTTCCTCATTGTGTAAATATTAATATTTCTTTGAAGGAAAAGGGATTTGATGATACTGATTCAAAGCATGCTAAAGCCATTGTGAGACACTTCATTCACTGTAATGTGCACTGAGTCAGATCTCCAGTGTTTTATCTCTAATTACTGCCATCCCATTGAAGGATGAAATAGGTAAAAATCTTCAGGAAACATATGCATAAGATCTACAATTATTACGCATTCAGCTTGTTTGTAAGCCTTCATTTTAATGTCTGAAACCATTTTTAATAAGTGAAAAGCATCCATAGTATGTAAAATCTGTTCCAAAATGCCTGCAAGGCACAAAATAAATCTTTGTGGGGGTGGTTTATCACAGGGAGGAGAGCCAGGTGTGGGGTACTTGAAGAGGTTTACAGGAGAGAAACCTTGTCAGAGGTCACAGTTACATACCATAGTTAAAACAGACGAATTTTGTGTGGTCCAAAAGCTTAAAGGTATCGGGACAGTGGTTTACTTGGCTCTGCTGGGAAAGTCAATTAGGTCCTTCTCTTCCCATACTCACATGAGCCTCAATGTCTCAATTTACTCAGAGGGAAATCTGGAGGAAAAGCAGAACATGACTGAAAACCGGATGCTATCCAGCTTCACTGAATAAACAGCACTGCAAACTAATAATATGTAACTTATGAGCCGGGTGTTCAGTATAATCATTCCCAAGTACCCTTAGCAGTATAGCCAGAGATAACTCCTGAATACTGTTTAGCCTTAATGCCTGCTTTAAACTATTATGCTTTGTTCAGTGTCACAGTGAGGTCGTTTATGAATGTACACACCAGTACCCGTGATTAGAATTGCATCTACGTTAACTAAAGTATCCTGTTCTCAAAGTACCAGATGTTGCTTTCTGAAGAGGTTTATTTATTACTGATTTATTTAGGTTACCCCTTGAAGTGGTTTATTTGTTTATTAAAATGTATTCAGACAGGAAATATTTTAAGTGAAGTCATATGCCTTGTCTCAAAGTAGGGTATTTCAGACAGCCATAACAATAAATGTTGATTTTTAAATCAATGATATGTGCATGTTATACTTAAGCATTATAAAATAAATCAGTACGTAAAGTTTTAACGTAAGCTATAAAATCTTAACAGTTTGCTGACATGATTATTTCCAGTTTTGTGCTATAGTTAATTTCTAGAGAAAGCAAACGCATATGGAAAGGATACTATTAAGGACTGATGAGCTTTTGAAGCTGCTATAAAATTTGGTCGTTCCTCTTCTCTCACACTGGGGTGAGGAATTCCATGGAAACCGATCAAATTATGTCAGTGCAATATCCATTACAAAAGAGAGCAGAATGATCCTCCAAACAGCTCTTGTGGAACATCTTCATGGACACAACTTCAGAATATGTGACACAGGCAACTCATACCTAAAACACAAACTACATGCAGCTGAGGTGCACAACATTTTGGGGGGTTCTCTGGCAAAGCAACGCATCAACTCTACTTAGATCAAGGACTTCCAGCCTCGTGTCTTCATGGTATAAAACAGAGAAAACCCAGACAAGATTGAATGCTGAGAAGGCACAGGCTCTGGAGTCCTACTGCCTATTGCTCTCAGGCAGCTGCTGTGATGGGGCTGTCATTTAGAGGGGAACCCAGGGCTGCTGTGTTCCTAGATCCGCTCTAAGTATGGAAATACTGCAGAATTTCCCTTAGGATAGCACTAAAAAGTGCTTAGCGTAATTTGCTGGTTTTGAAAAGCAAATAAACATGCTTCTGGGCACACATGACAGCTTCCTCAGGCTGCTGTTCACATCTTAATAAAGACCACGCAGTACATTGCCTTCTTTCATACACACAGTTGGCCGCAGAGCTTTCAATAATAAGCTATTGTTTGGAAGAATGACATGAAGTGCAGTGAAAATGCTAACATTTAACTTAAAATGTCCCTGTTGCCAATTTAAATACAATTTTTTTAAAAAATGACTGGGTCAGATGTGGCTCTCAGGATAATCAGCAGACAGGCAGAGTCTTACACAGTACTACAAGTCTTCCATCCCTTTTTAACTATAACAAAGCAATAGAAGAGGAGAAGAGAGAGGTACAAGAAAAACACATTGATAGTAAATTTGTTAACATCTGTTTGTTGAGATTTAAAACAGAACTTTCATTTAAAAAAGCTGTTCTTGGAGGAAATAGAGCTGATGAAATCTTTGCAGGAAAATGAATAAGGATCTTTCTTCAACAGCTCAAGGCCACATTTTACTGGCATATTGTTTTGATTTGCTGCAGAGATGTTCCATTCATTGATTCCCAACCTTGAGAAAAGTAGCCAGAGAGACAAAAGAAGCCAGAAATCTCCAGCTTGCTCTTTACCTTTCCCTGGCTCCATATGAGAACTCTCGGTGAGGCTGCAATCTAAGCAGTTAAAAAGCCCAGGGAAGAAAGCTCGCCTTGTTATAAAGACAGACAACCTGGAAACTAGAGTTCTCATCAAACCCATCATCCTGGAAGCCGTCTGTAAGAAGCAATATAAATGTGTTTAAGCTTTTAAACAACATTTTTGGTGAGGCATAGGTAACCTAAAAATTAGCTATTTATAGATAATGCACATATTTTCCGTCAGGTTGGGAAACGGAGACAGAGGTCAAATCAAGAAGCAAAGAAATTAATGACATTTTTCAATGTTTGTTCACTTTTTACGACTTAAACAGATGCCATTTCAACAAAACCATGAATAACTATTTCCTCCGCCCAAATATTTCATTCTTATCTACCCATCCCCACCAGGAGGTGATGGCAGTGAAGCTCTCTTGCAGCTCTTCTGACAGTGCATGGGAAGACATGACGATAATCCAGAGTTTGTAAGGAGCTTGTAAGGAGTGCAGTAAATGAGTTAATTTACTGTATTGCAGAAACTGTTTAGTCACAGAAGTTTGGAGTGCTACCCAGACTAATTAGAAGAGCTAACGCTGTGGCTTGATTATGGCTCAGTTTTGATCTAGTGATAAATGAGCAACTACCAAAGGGAAATTCTAATGCCGCTAAGTGCAATAAATAGATATCACTGATTTCAGCAGGTTTAGGACTCTGCCCTTTTTTCCTGGATGATGTTTTGGCCATTTTGGGAATTAGGTGGTCACATAGAGTTAGAATACCAAGTGTAATTTATAACAGAAAGGGATCAAATTTTCCAAATTTGCATTTCTGGAAGTAAGTAGCTCAATTTCTAGTCAAGTCAGTAATAGGACTTAATCCAAAACACTCAGCATTTGCAAGTTAATGTAAACAGTCCACCGGTAGAAACATTCTCAGCACTGCTTTTTATATCTTTGCACTTAGATTTTAATAAGTATCTTGGCAATATGTATTGAAAAGATATATAGATAATTATTCACATTTATTATTTACAGTGGTAAAAAAAAAATGAGTTTAGAAAATTTGCCTGAAAGCTACATGTCAATACAATTCATTAACATCATCTACATGCTGCCAGCAAGACTCAACTTTACTCCTGCTCCTGAAGCATAATACTTTAAACTTTCTTATTTAAAAAAACATATATTAACATTGGAAAACATTCTTTTCAAGCTGTTGTGATTATATGAGCTTTTCCCACTATAGATACTCCCTCCTTATGCTTTTTATTTTAGCTTCCTGCTGAGCTACATGATAACAGTGGTGAGGAATATGAGTGGGAATCTAAATAAGCTTGCTAGATATATCCCGTGAAAGGGAAGCCTTCTGTACTATGCATGTGGGATTGTTTAGTAATTGCACAGTGTGTGCTGTCTTTTCTTCTTTTGCTATTATACTGTTCTGGTTTACATGTATTGACCTATTGACTGGAAGAATGGGGGTAAACAGACAAAGATGGAATAGAGAAAGAAAAGGCTCTTGTAACAGTAACACTGAGAAGTCCCCTCAAACAGAATAAGGTTTAAAGATAGATTTCTATCTTCCTTTCACAAAGATGTACATGGAGAAAAGTGCAAGGTAGCTTGTGCATAAATTGGAATAACACTTTCTAAGTTTCAGCAGTCATAGTGATAATAACTAGATGTATCAGTGGTTCTGACCTACAAAGCCACCAACACAGAGTGGGAAAACCATTCAGCTATGTGGCACATCTCGACAAAAACCTTGGATGCCATTCTGCGTCCCACTCCCCCGCATCCTTGGCAGTATTACTCTAGCAGTGCTTTATGAACAGGGACTCTGTACTGATAGAGCAGATTCCAGGAATGATGACTTAAAAAATGCAGCCAGAGCTCTCTTCAGTTTCTTAAATAAATTCTCCTAGGCTAGATGGAGAACCCCATCCCATCCTTCCTAGCCTTCTGTTTCTTCTCACTTCATCCTTTCTTATGCATAATGAGATTAGGTATCTATTTTCACTTCTTGGTCCCTTTCACGAAGAGAATATCAGATTTGGATACAGGGTAGTCTAGCACCGCATTCATCATGTGATGAGAAGTACAGAAGGTTTAAGGACTTCTGTAAGCAGAAAGGGAAAATTATGTCTTGCCTAGTATTCATAATTGCATTCAAAGACTTGGTGCAGCAGTGCACCGCTGTTGAAACACCAAACCCCAGAGCTTGCCGATGGTTTCAGATGTGTGAAGCTGCTTCTGTTGATACATAATGGATCATGGTATGGTAACACAAGGTCTGAAAAAATGAACTAGACTCACTTTAATTAAGATTTTTACATAAACTCAAAAAAACTATGATAGGATAGGAACAGCCACCTTCAGCTTGAGCATTTCAGTGTTACCACAAATGCTGCATATACAATTTCCTGGTATTGCAACGCTGAGAGACTAATACATTTGTACACAAGCTGTGCACAAAGGTGGAGATAAAACGTATGTGCATCTTCAAAAGAAAAAGACTACAGAAATAGCACAGGCACACACACACAGAGGCAAAAGGTAAGCTGGATTACACCAAGAAAGACAGAAGAGTGTCAGCCTGGAGACAAAGATTTTTAGCTAACTATCAAATGAGAAGAGCTTGGGACTGTGAGCAAGGGGATTAGCTGCTGTCATTCGATTTATCTTCCTTCAGACAAAGGGGATTCAGTACATTCTTTGTAAATAGACATCACTGCATCACAGATGCCTCAATCCACCATCAATTTATAATATGAGAAGCCTTCAAGATCTGGAACTTTGCATCAAAGAAACAGTAAAACTGATCGATTCAATATTTGGACACAGCCTTTCTGGGTTTTGGTGTTTAATTCTCTATTTTTTTAGCTGTTTGCCTGAGTACTCCTTGCCCTCCTGCAATTCATTGTACTTAGAGTAGGAAGTCAAGGTCGATGGGCATCATTCTCAGACACCACCCCAGGGGTGAGAGCCAGCACAGCATCTCATTTTGTGCTTTCTTTGGCCGCAGTAGAGCATAAAGCAAGGGAGGCTAACAGGGTTTTAGACATGGACAGAGAAATGTTGATAAAAGGTTCTTTATACCTTGTTGGACTGAACCTGTCACAAGAAAAGCAGATTTTCAGAGGGGCTTGAGTCTCATTAAGACACCAAAATACACTTGTTTTCAGAAACTGCAAAAGGCGTCTGTGCTCAGCAGATCTCCGTGATTCACACAGCTGCCACGGTGACCCACTGTGCAAAGTGTCTCAAAATATGTGCTACTGCTCTCAGATTTTCTGAAGGTGACACAAGGTAGGTCAAAAACACACTGGATAAGGAAGATTGATTAGAAGCCTACAGCAAATAGGCATGATGACTGAATTCTGGAACTGAGAAGAGTGATATTTTTCATCCATTTCATTGTTTTGAAGAAGAAAATTCATCAGCCTCCCTGCAACCTCAAGTGGTGGCTTTCAACAGCCTTTCATCCCCAGCCTCCAGTGACAGAGGTGAGGTGTAGTGGTTTCAGTTTGACCAGGTCAGGCAGTTCAGGGAACTGCGATTAGACCAAGGTGTTACTGTGAACGAAGGTTTCTTTTAAGGCTATGGATGTTACTGGACTAAGTTGAACCCAGGTGGTTGGAACAAGGACAGAGGCTATGAACCGCATTCATTGCCATAAAGAAATCATGACCCATTCAAATGGGAAAAAGCTGTAATAAAATTACCAGAAATTAACGTGGATATTTACAACTAAATGTAAAGGTAGCTGGACTATAATATAGAAAAACATATACAGACAGTTTAAGGAAAAAAAGTGCATAATTAAGTGCTGTTACTGAAAAACATTTTGATTTCTGAAATAAAATATTTCCGATTAGGATGAAGTCAGAAAAAGTCAGAAGGTGATGAGTGAGCAATTTCGTTATGTTACCCTGTGTACCAGGGTTAAAGGGTTATTACTTATCAGGGAAACATGATTACATCCACTGTGATGGCTAATAGTGATTTTTGGTTTTGACTCTTTCTCTTTCAAGCATGGAAGGATACATTCTGTGTGCATCAATGTAGATTTTTCTAAACCAGAACATCTGGGCAATTTACTATTAAAGCAGTGATAGTTTCCTTTTTCCTTTCAGATTGGTAACTGCTTCGTGCTTTAGAGAACCCATGGACCTAGTTGTCAATGAACAAAAATCAATTATCTACTAGCAAAGACTTTTTCCTGTAATTTCTTATAGTGCTGTCTGTATAAAAACTTCTTTTGTTTGAAAGATCCATATTCTGTCCCAGTCCACATCAACCACACTGTGCTATGGAGACACAATCAACTACATTTTTTAGAAGCTAATCTAGAATAAGATGCTAACATAGCCTGTTTCTGTTTAATGTCTCATCCAATTTCCTAGCATAGTAGATATTGTCTCTAATTTTAATATACTACTGTTATATCTTCACAGATTAGTATCAGGAAAGGTTTGAATGAATGAGCCATTTTGCATTCTAATTTTGCATTATAGTAGAGGACCCTGAGGTTTTCAATAGTCTTTATTAAAATAGTTTTTAAGATAAAAGATAAGAGAACAAAATATTCTGGAATTGAATTTTCACTATTATAAATGAATTGTAAGTAATTTTTTATTTCTATTTGGAAACCACAAAAAAGTAAACTGTTCGGAGAAGGAGATTTTGTCAAAACTTTGAAAAAAAATAAGAATATGAAAACCATTAATTGTGCAAACCACAGAGTAACAGAATTATGCAAATCTACACATCACTCTTTCTATTTTCACAACATAACAAATTTTATTTTCCCCTCTTCTCAGTCTTCTAAAAGTTGAACAAGATGTGTAAGAATCGTTTCTGTTGCTTTTCTATATGCTTTGTTTTGCACTATCTTGTTTAAGAGACAGGCACTGGAAACACAACTAAAATCACTATTGAGTTTCTTCCATATGGACCTATTTTTTTACAACATGATCTATTTTTACGATTGGATCTGGTTTTACAATTGAAAGAAGATATCTGGGTTTCAGAACTCAGCACCCAGTCTTGCACCATAAACTGAAGAGTTGCATCAAATTAATTTTTAGGAATACAGAAACAATTCCTGCTTTGAAAGGTGCACCAGTCAATTTATTTTCCTGGTGAAAGATAAAAAATATCAAAAAAATGACTAACATGGTAAAATGGGCTCCTTTTGTTAATCTAGAAATGGAATTAAAGTGCAACTGAAGAGAGGACGTCTAACTACTGTACTACGCTACTATACATTTTAATTTTAAAATAGAATTTATACTATCTCACCCTGTCCCTCTGGCAACCTGCAGAACTCCTGAGGCAGCAGAATGGTCAGGAAAGCTGAAGGTTGAGAATTATCATCAGAGTTTCAATCACAGTGACTGAGAGACAAAGACAGCAAGACTAGGGATGTCATGGACACTTCATCCTCAGGAATATTCAAAACTGAATTGAACAAAGCCCTGAGCAACCTCATCTACCTTTGAGGTCAGTGCTGGTATTAGCAAGGTCCAGACTCGATTTACTGTGGAGATCTCCTCCCACCCCATCTTGACTCTATGACCACGGCTGCTTGCAAGCACAGTGAGCACGACAGGACAATCTGCATCGTCTGTTAGTAAACACAGGCAAATTGAAAGGAACTAAAATGAATTTTAAAACCAAGATTAAAAGGTTGATCAGAAACTAAAATAGAGAACCATAAAGGTTTGATTTTCCTTCTTGCCCCAGAAAGACTACTAGTCAAAGTGATATTCTGTCAATTGTCAACTATTTAGAGAAAAAAAGTTAGTTTTGTTCAGCTCTGAAGCAAGAATGACAAACCCTTTCCCTCCCTTTGGTGAAACTGATATAGAGGGCAATTTGCCAGTATAGGTGAAAGAAATTGGGAATTCTGTTGATGGTCTTACCATGAAAGCTGTTCAAGCAGTTGTATATGGATGCTCTTGGCTGGCAGGTCTGATACAAAATGTGCTGGAGACTGGCTATGTGTCATTGTCTATAATGTGATGTCATTTTTGCTCCTCTGTCTTTCTCAGGGCAGACAACACATATAAGAGCAGAAACACACATAGAAGAGGAGGGCAGATTTGGGATACCTTTTTTTTACTTCATACAGGTGGTCCAACATCTCCAAACACACTTGGCATAATGAAGGGAACATTAGAGATTTATGGAAAAATACTGTTCCAGGGATGAAGCACTGGAATGCCAAATTTTCTTTTCCCCCCTTACCACTATCAACCACTCGTTTCCCACACTTCCACCACTAAAGTGCTATTCAGTTAGTTCAAAATTATAGCACATTAGTTTTGATCCCATGACTATCAGTTTGTGGGATATATCTGGTCATTTTGTTTATTCCAATCTAATCTCCTTGTTTTCCTTTTTCTCCCTACGCAGCAACATTTTTCATTGCCAAAAGCTGGAGGATGACACAACTTTCACCAAACTGAAAAAAAATGGAGACCTCTAAGGCCTTCAGGCAAATGTGACCCTACCTGGAAAACCACCTTAGTGCAGGGAGTTAAGGCCCTTTATAAACTGTTCTCAATCAGCTGGTGCTGAACTTACCAGTGAATGCCACCGATCTGCTTCAGAGGGATTTCTGTCCTGCGTCCCTCAAGAACAATGGTGCTTTTGTTCCCCTCAGGTCTGGATTTATCTTATCTAACTTATCTAGGCCAAAGAAAGACAACTTGTGTGCTAAGTGCGAAATGTACATTATCCAGTATATCCATGTGGTGTGCAATAAGGGAAGGAGGTTTTCTTTGTAGCTATTTTCTCAAGTGAAACTTATCTGGAGCTGAAAAAAATTAAATAGTGACATTATCTGATTTAAAATACAGCACAAAAGACAGGCAGTTTTCTTTAATGCATTCCTAGGCAGCACATTTGAAAGGAAGACAATATTACTGCCATTATAATCAAAGAGCAGAGGAAGCTTACGGGAGGCCTGCAAAGATCAAAGTAAAAAATATTGGTTAGCTTTAAACAGGTTTAAGTCTTGCATGCAGCAAAAGACTGCCAATCAGAAAAAAAAAAGCAAAAAACAGATTTCACTGTCTTTATCACTGTAGGCTATCAAGCAACACCAGTGATAAAGTTTGTCCCTATACAAAAGAGGTAGCACTGCTTGAGATGCCAAGAGAATTGCTGAAGAGCTGGTTCTCCTCTGTGCAATTATACAGCCAATGGGACACTCAGGAATGTCCTAAAGGTCAGCTAATAAGTTTCATAGTTAATGTTATAGAAACAAAGATGAAGACAAAAAAATATAGATGCAAACAAAGCATGACTGTACTAGTATTGAAAAAAAGCAAATTTTAATTGCCTGCAGTATCATGGAATTAAAGAAGCAACAGCACGACAAAAAAAAGATCATCCTCATGGTACTGTAGTACCTCATAGCATATATTGTCAGAAAAATGTGCTAGTAACAAGAATTTGGGCAAGTAATCCTGCAGGAGCAGGCCAGAACTTCTCTCCTACCTGTTGACTAGGAACTCCCTTTTAATGTCATAGAATCATAGAATAGTTTGGGTTGGAAGGGACCTCTAAAGGTCATCTAGTCCAACCCCATTGCAATGAGCAGGAATATCTTCAACTAAATCAGGTTGCTCCAATTTTATTGTCTTTAAGCTTAGTTATATCCACATGCTCTTATGTCAACATTGTAATATGGTTTATATAGCTTTGTTTTCTTCTGTGGTGTTTATCATCCCAAAATATTTGTAGAGACCAATGCATATCCTCTCAGCCTTCACTATGCTAGGCCAAAAAAACAAAGCTGGTTTTCTTCTCTCTGGCATGCTGGACACTAGTGACTATGTCAAGGTAGTAGTGACTTCTCTTCTTGGAGTCAGCTCATCAGCAAGACCAGGTTCTTTTTCCAAAAACTCCAAAACACACATTCATCTGGTTTGGTTTTTTTTTTTCCTTGACATAAATATGCATAAGAAAATATGTAGTGCCCTCTCAATTGTCACCAGGACTCCTTTTGCCTTTTTCTCTAAACAATTAGGATTTCTTTGAACAGTTATAGCACTAACTTTACTGCTATTACCAATATTGCTACTATTGCTTCACTGCTTGGTAAAGATACAATAAAACGTTCACAGAAAGCCTAGACAGCATATTCCAAAGCCTCGTACATACTTTCTCTTTGCTGTGTCTAAAACTAAGTGTGGTCTTGGAATCTCACGTATCTGATAGCCATATATTCAAAATGCTGGCGAAGACACAGGTCAAATTCAAACCTGTATTGAACTGGGAAACAATTCTTACTGACCTGGATGTCAGACCAAACCAAAAGTGAAGTCCATCAGCTCATCAAGCCCTAAGAAAATTAAGACTTTAAATTCCTGCCTAGGAAATCAAATTATATGTTCTTGGAAGAAACGAACTTTTTCCACATCAGAGTCCAAACTTCTATTCTGAAACAACAGAGACCAGAGAAAAGAATAACAGCTCTTCATATAGTCAAACCAATGGAGAAAGAAATACCATATCTGATTTCAAGGTTTCTAACTGTTCTCTTTCTCAAATGTTCCCTTCCCATCTGTTAGATGGAAATACAGGTCTCATAATACATTAAAGGTCGTGGGGGTTTTTCCATCTACCTAGCAAATAAACTCCTTAAGCCTCATTTTTTATATAGTCATAAAAAAAGTACAACAAAATGCAGGTGTTATAAAGAACATGCAGATCTCCACGAGGCTCCTTAATTTTTCTACCCTGTGAAAAAGAAGATTGACAAAGATCAGAAAGTCATAAATAAACCTTAACTTTCTGTGGTGTGAAACATTCATGTCATATGGGACAAAAAACTATGTTAACACATGGACTTCAGAGTATCCTGCTTGCAGACACAAAGCCCTCTGCTACTTAAAACAGTAAGGTAGAATGGGAGTTATTGAATGCTGATACAAAAACATACACTTATTCAACTTCAAGAACTAGGGATTTTAAAACATAACTATGTTTTATAACATTGTTCTTAAATGATAGCACACAACAGTCAAGGACTCACTGGAAATGGTTTTACAATACTTTGACAAAAGCAAGAGTAGGAAAATTACCTAGCAGGTTACAAAACCGTCAGAAGCAATCAAATTGCTTTTAGAGTCAAGGAAAAAAGTATATCTATTGAATACTGAGCATTTGCTTTAATGGTACACTAGGTGTATTTTTTTAACATCTTTGATCATACTTTTTGTTCATCTTTGAAAATCAAGTGTTAGTTTAGCCCTTAATCCAGCAAGGAACTTCTGGTGGTTTCAGCTGGGATAGAATTAATTTCTGGTAGCTGCTGTGATTTGGTTTTGGTATGAGAATAATAAATATTGTCAAAACATATTGTTTTACTTGTTGCTAAGTGATGTTCACATTAGTCAAGGACTTTTTCAGCTTCCCATAGAAGCTGAGAGGGAGCATAGGCAGGACAAGCTGACCAAAGCAATATCACCACAGACACCATACCATAGACACCCCATAGACATCACGCTCAGTAGACAAAGGGGGGTTGGCCGGGGGCAGGAATCCGCGATCACTGTTTGGGACGGATTGTGTAACCTGGGCATGGGGTGCTAAGAGCAACCTGTGTTGTGTCACTTCATTTTATATATTCTTTTACCATTATTATTGTTGTTATTTCCCTCTTCTGTTACTATTCAATATCAAACTGTCTTTATCTCAACCCACAAGGTTTTTTTCCTCTTTCTTTTTCTCCCTTTTCTCCCTACCCTACTGGGGGGTGAGGGCAGGGGGGGTGAGCGAGCGGCTGCAAAGTCCTAGTTGCTGGCTGGGGTTAAGCCACAGCAGAACTTAATACACTTAAAGCAGACTACTGTCACGCTTAGAATCTATCAGGATCAGGATTGTAGCTATTTTATAAAAACATATATCTATAATTTTATAGTTTAAGATATGTCTTGACACGAAACATCTATTTTCTTCTCTTCAAAATTTTCCAGGGAATTAATTTTACAGATTGACTTGTTTGCACATCATATAATATATATCACTGCGTAATAATTTAATGACTTAATTGTCACTCATACATTAGTTTGTTTTGTAATCTGGGGAAGTAATCTTTTAAAGTATGGCATTCCCTTCTCTAATAGCTGCTGACTTTTCAAGTTATTTTTCTAGGCAAAAAATCACGATGTTCTCCAAATGCTCTGCAGATAAGATGGAAAAGTTTATGTGTCTGGGTTAAATAAGACTATACAGCCATAAAAGTAAAACACTGTGTTTTGACTCATGCCAAGAAATGTTCTAAAATTACTTCACCAGATTCTACATAAATTTCAAAGCAGAACTACTAAATCTGAGGTGGTTTATTGCCAGTTAGACAACATATTTTTTTTTAAGCTGTAAACAAAGCCCCAGAGATAATCATTTAGGATCTTTTATTGGCATAATGCTTAAAATCTTAGACTTCTTATACTATTTAAAATCCGACATGAATTAGGTCAGAGTAATTAACATGTAGCCAAGTAAAAGAAATATTCTGCTATAAGTTTCCTGGTACTTTTAACAGTGGTTGTTAGGCCTAATAAAAAACAAAAGCTTACCATGTATGTCTCACTATTAACTGTACAGTTTAGAACAGAAAAAGCTAAATACTTACACAGTATTTACTCCATTTTTCAGGAAAGGTACACAGTGATGAACAGTGTCCAGTCACTTTTCATGGTAATCTAAAAATGATGGTTAGAACTGCTGACCAAATGAAAGTCAGGATATTTCTTGTAACGTAAGTAAAAATGAACTAAAATCCTACTTAGGAGCTTTGCTGATTTGAATGGTAAAAATAAAAATTTCTTTTTGATACAGAAGTCCTTTAGCTTTTTATTTTTTCTTTTTAAATTGTCTAAGATGGCAAGGAAGGTTTCAAATTTATTATTATTTTGGATTTGAATATGTGAAGAGGGTGCCTTACTGTCAGGTAATACATATATTTTATTTTTTGTATTGAAACCCAGAATGTCAAGAAGAGCACTGACAAGATCACAGTGATCATAATGATGTTACATATGTGAAAACGATGTAAACATAAATAACCATGTATGATCACTGGAATTAGGGATCTTGAATATATGGTGTCCAGTCAACTAGTTGCAGCCCGGTACTAATGTGTAAATTATATAGCTAGCATTGTAGAAGTGCATGTTTCTAAAATTATTTTTTAGGATTTTTCCATAATATCTGCATCTTAATGTGTTGAGTCAAAAAGACTGGAAGCATGAAAGGAATAGTAAGTGTCTAGTGTCATCATTCCATGATTTATTTTATAATTTGTTCAGTGTGACTTGTCAGAAGCTATCATTGAAAACATAATAAAGTGTTGAACTCTGTCTAATCCAGCAGGCAACACTCTAGTTGTTCAAGAAGCCTGGACAAGCTTTCTAAGGTCTATGCTTCATGGGATTTGACTCCACAAATGACAAAAAAGTCCTAACCACTATAGTCTACCATATGTTTGTGGAACAGTGTGTATTGTGCAGCTTCATTGACCAATCTTCTTGATACTGCATAGCCAAGAATGCAAGAATCGTTGGGTGCACACCAAGAGTAAAAAAGAAAAAGGCTTACTTCTACCTCTCCAGCGTACCTCTACAGCCACATCCCCTGCTCTCACCCAGAAGGGTCCGACTGTGAGGTGAGTGTGAAAGATGTAGTTTTGTTGAACAGCCAGTGCTTGATGACTTAAAACAGGCGGCACCCAAAAAGTCATGTTTATTTTCTTTTCAAGTGTGGTGAGACAGTCCTGACCTCAGCCATGGTACGAGACAATGGAAAACGCTTCCATGACATGCTTGCACTGCGTGCACGGACCAGCTCACACAAAAAACCTGTGATCAACCATGTGTAACTGTTTGCAAATCACCAACCTTTCTGAGACACATCCAGCCTTGTACGTAAAAGATGTGTCTCCCTTAACCTGCCGATCATACGACTGAACACAGAAGGCACCCCAAAGCTAACTCAGGGTAGCTCTCACTGGCTGGTCCAGGGGTGCTGCCTGGAGAAGAAGACGTCCTTATGTAGTGATAGTGAATATGCGTGGTCAACAATTTCCCCAAAAGCTGTTCATCAGTGGGTAAGATTAATCATTAATGGGGTTGTTCCTTGCCTACATGGCAAGTGAGATTTTGGCTTTTGCCTTTCACTCATGCTTAGATTGCTTGCATTCCTCTCAGGCTTAATTATATTGATTGTCAACTTATATTATTTTAACAAAGTTGATCAGACTTGGTCCTTAGACCATTGCTGCTTTAGCCATTATCCAAAAAATCCTTGTCATGTGACACTAAGACATTTTATGCTGATGTGACCTTTCTCAGTGTGATATATTTATTTATATGCATACAGACACACACATACACACACTGGCACAGATAAAACAGTCAATAGAAAGTGTTTGAGAAGTTCAGTTGAGTGCTTGTGTATGGAAGGAAAGGAGTGCCAAGACACCTAAAGGAATTTGGCTGAGAAGTTCATACAGTTCAGTCCTTAAATCCTGCAACTCGTTGTAAACTGATAAGTAAAGACAATTCTAATACAGCTAGAGAAAGAACATATGAAGTACATCTTATAATACATAAAACACAAAAGTCATTCCATTAAAAAAATCTATCACAATTAATCACATTTAAATTCAATACATCAAGTTCCTACTGCATCTTATCTTGAAATACAGTGATGCTAAAAAACATTAGAAGTTCCAGCAATCAAATTTTGGTAAACAGCCTACAAAAAGGAGATAGCAGTTGAGCTTTTATACCTATGCCATGAAGGTATATGAGTATTATTAGATCAGAAGCAATAAGAAATCAGTAATCCATATCACCTAAATGAAAAAAAAAAAATAAGAGAAATGAAAGTGTGACGGTATTCATGACAATGTATTTTCTTCTTAATGTCTGTAAGTTTGTAAATAGTTGTGACCAAAGGTGCTGGAAAGGAGGCCATTTCATTGCTTCAAATAGGATGCAGACAAATATGTCATATCTATTTTTATTATCAAGTACTCAGTAAATTTAAGCCTAATGTTCCTTAGAAAATAAAACCTTTTTTTAATGTTTATAAAACAACTTTTCAGATACACATACTTATACATATGCATGTGTTGGTGGGTAAACCTTGGCTGGCCGCCAGGCACCCACCAAGCCGCTCCCTTACACTCCCTTCTCTACATAATGGGGGAGAAAATAGGATGAAAAAGCCCCTGGGCTGAGGTAAGAACAGGGAGATTGCTCAGCAGTTACCATCGCAGGCAAAACAGACTTTACTTGGGGAAGGTTAATTTAATTTATTGCTAATTAGTAATAGAGTAGGATGGTGAGAAGCAAAGACAAAACTGACAACACCTTCCCTCACCCTTTCTTTTTTCCCAGGCTCAACTTCACTCCTGATTTATCTACTTCTGTCCCCCGAGTGGCGCAGGGGGATGGGGAATGGAGGTTGTGTGTCATCACGCATTGTCTCTGCTGCTCCTTCCTGCCCACACTCTTCTCCTGCTCCAGCATGGGGTCCCTCCCATGGGAGACAGTCCTTCATGAACTTCTCCAACGTGAGTCCTTCCCACAGGCTGCAGTTTTTCATGAAGTGCTCCAGCGTGGGTCCCTTCCATGGGGTGCAGTCCTTCAGGAACAGACTGCTCCAGCGTAGGTCACCCGTGGGGTCACAAGTCCTGCCAGCAAACCTGCTCCAGCGTGGGCTTCTCTCTCCCTGACAGGACCCTGCAGGGCTGCTTTGTCATGGAGAGACTACTAAGCCTTGTACAGTCCACTGGCTGTTATCTCTTGCTGTTGTTTCACCAGGGCATGAGTGATACAGCCAGGAGTTATCTGAGGAGTATCAAGGATTACAGAGTCCTGGCAGTGTCCGTAAAGGACTCAGGAGCACAGGTAGTTTTTTCATCAACCTTCCTAGTCAAAGGGAAGGGGTTTGAAAGGTCCAGTCAAGTCTGGCAAATCAATAAATGGCTACAGGATTGGTGTCACAGCCAGGAGTTTGACTACTTACACCATGGGACTTGCTTTGAGAAACCTGGTCTCCTGGTAGGGTCAAAGAAGGGGAAAAGCATCTTCAGCCATAGATTTGCCAAGCTTATAAAGAGGGCTTTAAACTAGAGCTG
>VYZM01000915.1:65148-97667 GCA_013398915.1 Dromas ardeola | reverse complement strand
TGTTGCTTCCAAAGTAAGAACACCCCGCCCCACTCCATCTTTGAAACCAAAAAAGACTGAATATCAATTCACCGGATCAATAACAGCGATACAAAAATGAAGCAAAGAATAATGAGAAGAGAAACAGTATGAATATTTTCAAATAACATTATTCAACAAGACTGGGCAATTTCTGCACCTAAAATACTGCAAGACTTCATAATGAAACAAATGAACGAAAAACCAGCAACCTCAGTCTCAACACTATTTTTAATATCCTTCATTGCCTGAAATGTTTAATCAAAGAGGTTCACAATATTAATTAGCAATGTCTCTACTGTAAAATAAGATTAGAAACCACTCTAATACTTTTAAAAAGTTATCATGAAGGCATTAGACTATGGTAGCGGTAATAATTGTCTTGTGACTATAAGCACACATCTTCCTGAGATTAGGCAGGGACCAAATTTATTAGATATGAACTCAGTTTTATTTGATAAGCAAGTATTAGCTGAGATCTACTTTGAAGAGACAAAGCATCATCAGCTTTGTGAAGACTCATGCTTTTCTTGAGGACAATTCAATGTCATCCTTTGTTAGGCTAACTTCATTTTCATTGGAAAGATCTCAGTTGAGCATATCCTACTAGCTCAACATCTCAAGAAAACTTTTTTGACAATAATTCATTATGATATGTGTCTCCAAAAACAGTAATTTCAGTATTGACAAGTACAAGAAGAAAACTGTTCAAAGTCCATGCAGTTACAATGCAAAAACATTTTTTTGCGCAGTAACAGAGCAAGCGGATCATAATTTTTCTAATATTTACTACATTACTTTTTTTTCTTTATTATTTTTATGGAGTTGAGTCTGCACAGCTAGAAAAAGGTGTCTGAAAAGTTTAGTGGCTAAACTGGAGAATAACACTAATAAGATAGTTGAGAACAACTTTTATTTAAACCCTCATTCCCAGTGCTTAGTTTCTGATAAGTTCCAGATGTTACTAAAAGTTACAGGATTCTTTTTTTTTCAAAGGCGCCTTTAATGAGGACAGCTTTTCACACCATAATGTTGGCATAAGTAAAAGAATTCAGCTGAGCCGATAGATATTAATTGCTCAGTTTTTTCTTCAATTTATTTGCAAAAAGTGAAAAAAAGTTAAGATATTTGTTGATATCTAAAGTCATTGAGTGTCTGTTTTGTGTGTTTAGCACAAGGTCTAACGTGATCGGGTATTTCTGCCTCTGAAGGATAACAGCTGCACTTTCTTTGCATTGCTACCTGTGAATTATTGTGCTTCTGCAATACAGGCTCTTCATGACTCTTCTATTGGCAGACTATTTTAACATTAGAACCATGTCAAAATAATTTCTTACCTTACTAGTCCAGTTCCCACTATCACACCTGCGGAATTAAGTAGCACCACTCCACTTTGGACTATATTTGGGTTTTGAACCACGCCGAGTATAACAAGTGTTAGTAGTTCCCCAATGATATGAGACGCTAAGACAACAGCAAAGAAAATGCCAAATCTGGAAGCATCAGGATACAGCCCTACAGTCCTGTATAAAAATGAGCAAAAGAATATTTAAAAAACAGTGGTTTGGTACTAAACTTGGAACACAGCTTTTAATTTTGTTTTGATTTATTTTTTGCAATTACAGCTCATTAAGTGAACAGTTTATGTCTTAACCCTTAGTATGTTGTTTGGAGCCTTAACTTAAAGGACAATCACTTAATATCATGATAGATATCAGATAGATCAGGTTTTTTCCACCTAGATTAAAGAGAGTTATGCAAAGACGTAATTGTAATAGAAATCCATGTTGTTTCAAGATAACCACCGTGGCTTTTAGAATCCCTTAAACTAACATCCTCCTCCTTTGAGAGTCTGTGCAGTGGGAGCTATTTACGTAAGTCACATATTTAAAGAACATCTTTATGCAGATAATTAACAGCTGGAATTTTGCACTTCTGACACTGTGCATGCAAACGTAAAAATGCATATACTCAATTAAATAGAAGGCTAATTGAACTCACCACCCATGTAATTCATCCAAATGCAATTTCCTCTATACTCCTGCACTCTTTAATACAACACACTGTTTCCAGCTTTTCCTGAGCTCACCTAATGATAAAAGTCGTTCCCCCCAACCTGTACTAAACATTAAAAAGTTAAGAAAGGCCAGCAATGGCTTGGCAAACTTAATTCAGCCCTATAGTGTATAGGACAGATGACAAAAACTTTTATTGCATGGTGACATGTTACTTTTTCCAAAATACTTCTTAGCAAAATGGTCTCACGCTAGGTACAGACTGCATGCTTTGCTGAGCCAACAAGCAGCTATTCAACATTTTATTTCCTTTTTCATTGCTCAGTGCAAGGCCTTATGTCTTTTTTTTTTTTTACTCCACCATGTTCAAACATGTTCTTAAGATAGAAGTATTCATTTTCTTTCAGGTTACCTGTATCATTTTTTGCATATAATACCAAAATAATCTCTATTATAAATAGAGGGCTGAACATTGACTCTTCACGTATTAAACATTCAACAAGCTAGCAGGTATTTAACAACTGTTAATCACAGATTGGTGCAGAAGGAACAGCTCTCCGAAGTCCTAGCATAAAAATATCACCTTCTCTACACAGAGCTATGTTGATACAGACTACTACTACTGTAGTAAATTTGGGGTCAGGAATAGAAAAAGAAGAAAGAGGGAAGAAAAGAAAAAACAACTCAGAAGAGAGAATATTGCAACAATTGAATGGTAGGATAATATAAACTGTTAGAACAATTCCCAGGAGTATCTTTAGCTAGGAAAATCTGCATAAACAGAGTATATTTACTTGATTGCAAAGTGGCTGTATTTGTTCTTGGCCAGAGCTGCCTTGTTTCTGAACAGGTAAGAGTTTGGGTCTGTCTGACCCAAATTGTCTGACCCTACAAACACAAGCTCTGAGAGAAATGGCTTGTAAGAAGTCACACCAGAGTCTATCAAAGCCTCTCCAAAAGTTAGTCCATCCAGAAAAGTTTAGTCCTGCACAGATACAATCTTCAAAATTTCACAGAGAAACTGCTTGCCCGAAGAGGTCTAAGGGCACTAGGAAATCACTGACACATCACTGACGGCTTCCAAACAACCACAAGACAGCAAAGATATGCAGAGTCTAATATCTGTAAATATTACCCATTAACCGGAACGCATTCTTTATTGTTGATTGTGTTTGAAGCTACCAAAGCACTAGGGCAAAGTCTCTGCCCATAAAAATTTCCTGTTCACTAAGGAGTGACAGACAGTGGCTCATGATCTTCAAGAGCTCGACAAACTTTCCCTCGTTCAACCTGAAAAGCTGCTTTCCAAATGGCTGCCTTCTCAGCAACCAGCTCACTAGCAAGCGGAAATGGAAGGGCTCTGGTGAGCACAGTGCATCCTTTAAATGCTTACTGGGAGTAGGAGTAATTTCTGCTTGTCTGTGAAAAAGAACTTCTAAGGGAGCACTGCCTGAAGCAGGCAGCACTGGCAGCTTGCTGAAATAAAAGCCCAGGTAGCTAAAGGGACAAAGAGAAAGATGGACTTGCTTGAATAAAACTGCTTCTTTTAATATCAGCACCTCAAAAACACCAAACCATGCACGCAAGTCCTCACATCTGGAGGAGCAGAAATCTCTCTCTCTCGGAGCTTTTGTCTTTTCATCTAGGAGCTGACAGTTACTGAGATCCCAAATGGAACGAACTAGGTAAATGCTGAACATTTCCCCTCATTACCTACTACAGACCAGAAAAATGAAGAAATCAGCAATGTTTTTCCCGAGTTTTTCAAGATGGGAAAACAGATACTGCAAAATTCCCATGGCAGACGAGCTCCCTTTGCAGAGGCTCTTATTCAGGAGTCCAAGTGATTTGGTGCAGTTTTACTCCAGCCATTTTCAAGCTGCCCAAGGCCACCTTATTATGGAGTAAGAGCACTAACTTGCACAGCTACAGCAGAATAGCTCCCGCACTTTATCTCTTTTACAAGGATCTATCCACTTACCATTTCTCAACAGCTAACTAGAGAACATGCATCCAGGACACAAAATAAGCCTGCTATTCATTTGTACACATTTTACTATAGACTATAGACCATCTGATTGCAACTTTACTATCAACTGTCACAGGAAAACAAAAATTAACTTTAGTGCACTACACACCTCTCCTTTCATAATTAGGAAAACAAAACAACAAAAAAAGAAACCAGAAAAAGACTGAAGGACAGAAATTGGTCCTTACTACTTTGCTATTAGCTTCCATAAACAGTCATGGACTCTGTTGAAGATGAAAAATCAATGGAACAGAGAGGAAAAGCAGGCCTGTATGACAGATAAGGCAATGACCAGATGAAATATTTCATCATCCCATTCTGACGTACTACTTCACAATGATGTGAGGAAATGAATGTTCTGGGGGTTGAAAAAACAAGCTTTACCCTTTCTCCCACTAGCAGAAATCCACTTTTGTGCCTTTCTCTGGAGAGTGGGAGAGATCCAGACCTCATCGTTTCCATATGCTGTAGCTAAACCCCAAATATCCCAGGAAATATGAAGCTTTATTACTGTCACCTACCTACTGTTATCTTTCTCACTTTGTTTCCTCTTATTTCCTATCTTTCTAAATATAACGTAAAATGACACTTCCTGCTTTTGCTATGACACAAGAATGATACCTGTCCCAGGCCCATTAAAACTTTCCAAGTTACCTGGAGAGCTGGTAACTTACTCAGTAAGTGTTTTAACACTGCCCGAAAGAGAAGGCTTAAAATTGCATCATCTTCCCTTAAGCCTTCTCTGTAATCAGTCTGAGACACAACAGCAGGAAGAGATGCCAGAGGCCCATTGCTGAAGTGGGAATTGAAACTGATAACAAAAAGAAAATAACAGTCCAATAGATGGTACAAACACTTACCAGTATATGAAGGTGCTGAAAATTGCCACGCTGATGACACTGAAGGGCAGGAAATGTACTATATAAGCTAAAAGCATTTGCCACTTCTTGTACAAGCCATCTTTACTTTCTTGGTCACTGATCGCACGTAAAGGCGAGACTGGATTAAACATACAAGAAATAAATTAAATCACCATTGAATAAAGAGACCAAGACTTGTTGCTAGCAAAAATGACCTGAAGCACACAGGCAACTTTGAGAATAAATCAGAAACATTCTGTATGAACCAGTTTGATCACTTTTTCTCCCACTATAAACGCAAAACATGCTCCCTGCACATTGCAAAATTTGGTAAGCTTAATGAAAGGGGCCTAACTAGGCAGCGTGCAGGACAGCCTTCTCTTTTTGCAGATAGAAATTAAAGATACGAAAAAACTGCAGTCACTGCATAATCTCTTGAGGTGCTCCGGTCTCAAGGTGATGACCGTAGTGTATGTTTCCTGCATGAGCAGAACAGTTTTTAGGGCAGTAAATAGAGACTATGATTGGTCTTAGTACGGCAGCTCTAAGAGAAACACCCTCTAACAAAAATTTAATCATCGCATAAGACTCTTAAATCTAATTATGCTTAATTGTTGTCAAAGCTGGTTTGTACTTCTATCCTTTCCATGTGCTTGGTTTTGATCTCAGTTAGGATGTTAACTACAGACCTAGACTTTGTCCTGCCTTTACAATGCTACATGCAGGCAAGTTAAGGGCTCTTGCACAGTTCAGAATAAAGGCTCCATACACAGGCCAGCTCTAAAAGGGGGAGACAGGGATGGGGGCATATTCCTTCATTAAGCGCAGTGAACCTGGAGCCGCCGCTCTGATGGGCTAATCTTTTTCTGTGCTGCGAAGCTTCCTGTTGCTTTACCTTTAAATTCTGTGCTTCTGTATCAGCTCTGACATTATCTAAAACTGTTAAGATCCTTTAAATGACTACCTTCAAAAAAGACTTTTTCTTATTTACAAAGTAGTGGCAGCAATACCTGCTGCTGCACATAATGACAGAAACTCACAAAGGGCAATGGCATTGAGCATCCCTGTGTAGGGGGGGGCACTCACGCACTGGTAGACAAGCCCCACACGGTCCTGCACAGCTCCTTTTACCAGGTCATTCCTTAGTCTAAGAAGGAAAAATGCTACAAACAAGCCAAATAACAGATTCTGGAGGAGACGCATGATGATGCCCATCTTATCTCTGGAGAGATTTCTTGTTGTCCTCCTGATAATGAAACAAAACAATAACAATATACTTGTTAGCTATGACTGACCACATATTGGTAGGGTAGTTAGCTTTGAACAAATCTTACACACACGATGTCCACAAAGAGGGAATATGAAAAAAAGTGACAAGTACAGTGGTAGACCAAAAAGCCAAGAAAGTGCATTTACGTATATGGGGGAAAAAACCTGAGAGGTTAATGGATAAGGGAAAAAAAAAAGTCTTAAAAAAAGGAAAGGAAAAAAAAAAGACTCTTACCGTAAAAGAATCCATAATTTGTGAAAGGCACTGGGTGAGTCTTTGTTTTTGAACGGTATCGGTGGCAGCTCTTTCATACACTTTGTTCTTTCAATGACTGACAGTACTTTGTTAAAGATCTCCGAGTTTTTGTAGGCTGATACAATTACCTGAACCCTACTGTAGGTTTCAAGTTCACGTTCCTTGCTTCGGGTGTCCACAGATGTCAGATCCACTGTAAATTTACAAAGTGTTTACCATATATACAAACACTTTCCCTTCTTACCTCTTCCCCTCCTTGCAAGTAACCTTTCCTTGTCTCTATCCTAACATCTGCAAAGAAGAAAAGGTCCACTGAAAGCATTCAAGGTTTTTTACTCCTCCCTTCTGTCAGAAGCAGCATGAATGAGTAACTGTGCAGCCACAACAAATCTCTGTGTTTTGTGGCCTCTGTAGGACCCTGAAGTTCGAGTCCTTTATCTGGAAATGCAAGGACTGAGTGGTGCGCTGGTCAGACCTTTAGTGTTCTCCTTGCACAGCACAGAGCTGTGCCCCTGGTGAAGCGCTACCACTTCCAAGAGCAAGACAGAGCACCAGCGGAGGATGAACACTGACGAGGATGAAGAGACAGCTTTACGGTCACATATTTCTCAGGTTTTCAGGTAAATACTCAGACACAGCTCCCTGATTCCCCCTTGTCCTCTGCCTGCTCCTCCATAACCATGGAGCTTTATTTTTCAGTTGGTCTGAGCTCATGCTGTGGAGACACCGCTCTTCTCTCCTTGAGCTGTTACTGCACTGTTGCACTGGGTTTCACCCACCTCCTTCTCAGACACACTTCTGCTTTAATATCAAGTTAGAGGATGTTCAGCAGGCCAGATTTCCCTAGCAGGCAGAAAATACTATTTACTACTGTGGAACTTATGAAAGGTAAATACTCCACAGAGTTTATGTTCCTTTCTAATAAATCCAGTTACACCTAACCTATTCCTGACACCACCAATTCTTTTATTAGCAGACGATAACTTTGTGTGTGCTATTTGTACAAGTCACAAGGATTCAGGAATAATGCTATAATGCATTAGGCTTTTCCCTTTTCCCTAATAGCAAGCAATTACCTAAGGTTTCAAAAACCAGATTGTTGTTCTCAGGAATAATATAAAAATCTGTAAGAACAGCTATTCTTTAACATCTGATAAGACATCTTTATTACTTAGTTATTCCTAAGGTTCCTGTCATTCTTAGATTTCAGTTTTACAACGTTATATTCAACTTCAAAATACAAATTAAACAAGAGAAAAGGAGCCCTTGTCCAAGATTCTTAATTTGTCCTCAAAACCTGAATTAAACTCATGAATACTTCCCTGGTGTTCTGAAAGCTGGAATTCAGCAGAATTGCCTTTAATGGTAAACACATCCAAAATGAGGTCTTCACTTTTGTAAATATGCAAAACAACTGAAACACAGACACACTTTTTGAAACTTGGCCAGTGTGACTTGCTGGAAGTCACACAGGAAATAAATGGCAACCAGGTGTGTTTTAAAAAAATGATAACCCCGACTAATATACAGCCCAACCAACTAGCTAATGCCTACCATGCATTTCTACTTTTTTTTCTTTATAAACACAACACGTGAAATTTCAATAATATAATCCACACAATACATAGGATCTATTTTCCTCTGCTGTTGGTGTAAATGATAGCAGAATCTGTGCCTTCATTCACATCATTAAATCAAACAAAAAATATAAACTACCAATTTTCCATAGACTAAATATTCTGATGATTTTTTGCTCTAAACTGTATTTTTTCCTTTTCTTGTCATATTCAAAGGTTGACATTTGAAGAATGCAGTACTCTCTTTACCAAGCTTTTTAAAAAGGAGGTCTAAATCTCAAATCATCTATGCTTTTCAAGACTATTCAAATTCAAAAAGGCAAAATTATCTTCACTGTCACACCAGTATTTTCAGCTTCATCCCATTCCAGCTTCATGTCAACAACCATCCTCTCTTCTCTCTGAGTTTACGATGCCATCTAGACAATAGAAAAACACTGCCTCCTCTGAATGTGCCTTGTTTCTGAATACAGCTTTTTGGATTGGTCAGATTCCCTGGTTAATGCTCAGCTAGTATAATCAGAGATCAGCCCACATACTAGATTAAAAAAAGATAGTTAGATATACACACACACCTATGTATGTACATATATACATACACACACACAAACACATACACGTGTTCTTCAAACACGTGTCTGCATGGATCGGGTACACACATGCCCTGCAGCAAAACCAAGCCTCACTTCCAAAATCTCATGCTGATACTTCTTTTCATCCTGAACTTGTAAAACAGGACTCTTCAGCTTTTGCCAACAGCTTGCTATCGTCATCTCCTGAAGCATCGATATGTTCTGCTCCAGTAGCTCACCCTAGTATTAGCAACTCCCCAAACTTTGGGAAACCTAAAACTCAGTATCTCTGGAAATTGATGCCTCATTCATCCCATATTTATTCTACATCCTTCCCTCCAGGCAACAACTGTCTTCAGTTGCTTGGCATCACAGAGTCCATAAGAGCATAGGACTTTCCACAGTTTTGGGATCAAATTGATTTTCCAACGTCCAGTGGACAGCCACAGGGAGATGCCACTAGGATTCCACAAGTTTCATGAAGTTGAGATTCTGTTTTTACTGGTAGTTTACTCCTTTCTGGTGTGTTTCAGACCTACTGCAAACTTTTGCTGTTTTATGGACTCCGTGAAGATTACACAGGCCCAGCCCTCACTTTTCTCTGAGCTGAGAATAATTAACAAAGTTGGGGAAGAATTCAAACACATTTCTATCTCTGGAAAA
This sequence comes from Dromas ardeola, assembly GCA_013398915.1. Lineage (NCBI taxonomy): Eukaryota > Metazoa > Chordata > Aves > Charadriiformes > Dromadidae > Dromas > Dromas ardeola. The sequence continues at coordinate 88,408 of VYZM01000915.1, read as the reverse complement.
ACCTGGGGGAGAAACCAACTTGTTTGTCTAAGGAAACCCAGATTTTTACTGAAACAACTTAGACAAACTTACCATAGAAGTCAAAAGGATTCGATTGCTCAGGACAAGAATAGCCGCAGTCACTAAAAAATGTGATCATTTCCATAGGGTTCCCACAGAAAACCATTTCTCCAAAACTCATGATGGCTATTTTGTCAAATAACTGTTGGGAGCAAATTAATATATTAGCAATACATACCTAGAAGCAGCATGTTCATTTTTCAGTACAGCTACTGTCTCAATAATAAAAATGCTTTGACAGGAAAAATAGTTTTGACACACTCAAAGTTCCTTAGTATATTTCTGTCAAAGGAAGTTTGTCCTTTCTATTGTACCTCTTGGTGGTTATGCAAGATGAAACATTTGTAAGCTCTTAAAACTAGTGGTTCCCAAAGCTGTCAGAACCAGCAGCATACAGAGGTAATCCACAAACAGAAATGGGAGCTATGGACTTCTGACTTCAATTCTAATGCACCTTCACTTATTGACTGACTTCCTTTGGCACTTAATAGCCCCAGTCTGCAAAATCCCCAAATTGTCGGGATGATTATCCTGAAGTGCTTAAGGACTTTAACAGCACGGCTCTTCGGGTGAACATTTGCCCGGGCAGGGTTCCCACAAGCTCTGATCAATCCATATTCCTGAGGCACCAGGACTATTTTCAGTCCAGAAAAGCACTGTGGCTCCCCTCGGGCTTCATGACCACTTACACTCAATTCAGTCAGCCAGGGAAGAGGTGCCTTGCATCCATGTGGTGGGTGGTGGATGTGTCAGAAGAGCAAAGTGCGAAACAGCAATAGGAAGGGAGAAATGCTCTCCCCAGCACAAGCCCTGCAAGGCAGGCCTGACCCACCACATGACCAAGCTGTACCCATAACGCTTGACACAAAGAGGATAAAATAAGATTATTTTTTTTTCCTTTCCATTCTAAATCATGGTTTTATCTGGCTCAAGTTGCAAGTGTCACTGAAATACGAATACGTAAAGATAAACAAAGTGCTAGTTTTTTACAGTGCCTGCACACATGGGGGATTTACATGGCTTCTCCCAGTGTTTTTGATTTGGGTAGCTGCATATCACAAAGGTTAGGCACACAGTCAGTGTGCATGCTATTTTCACAGGGCAGTATGTGTCCCAGAGTGCCCTGTGACAGGCAGAAGACCAGAGCTGTAAAGTTCAAGACAAGCCTGTATTTATGCAGAGGGGGAAGAAGAGAGCCTTTGAAGGCAACTATACTGGATCTTGTACTTTTCTCCTGAAAAGATACCTGAAAAGAACCTAGGTACTAAGAAGCCTGGTAAAAAAAGCAAACAGTGAGTAGGTATCATTTACCCTGAAAAGTTCTGAGCGAGGCTGATGAATTGTAATAATCACAATCCTGTCTCTGTGCGCAAGCTCTGAGAGAAGTGAAACAATCTGATTTGCAGTCAGGCAGTCCAGCCCTGTTGTTGGTTCATCAAGAAGCATAACCTCTGTGAAATGACAAAGCATAACATTGAAACTCAGGTAAATGGGGAGCAAATGTTATAGCTTCTGCCTCTGAAGCTAATTTGGCAAATAGTATAGAAATTACTTCACATGTGAAGTTCCACATGTAAAGCAGAGTATGCATAGATACTGCCATGATGTGATCTTTCAGTTTTAGCTAGCTTCAGTGGTTCAGTTTCAAGGACTAGCAATAAGGACAAAACAAACTACTGCAGGATCATGGCATAATCACTTTTTTCTAAGTCCAGGTGAAATCTGAAAATTACCAAAATAGATTTGATGTATACATCAGCTTCTAAGAACAGTAATGATAACTTTCAGCATGTATACAAATGTAAATATAATTGCCATAATTAGCTAGACATTATAATCTGAATTAAATCCTTATATACACACAGAATTTGTCATGAACAAATTAAGAGTTGTTAAAATACAGTATATATAATTCCATAGATGAGAGAGGTGGAGTGTTTTTTTACTGCATTTTCTTCATTATTTGATTGCACATGGAAGGGTAAAAGATACAGTCAAACCCGTTATTTTTCCATAGATGAGACATAGCACAGAAGAGAGCAGTTCAACTTTGATCAGGATAAGGGGGGGCAGGAGAGCTTTCTCTTATGTTTATCTACACAGAATTACTATAGTGTTTACTATAGAGTTTCAGAATTACTATAGTGTTTACTATAGAGTTTAGCGAACCTACTGAGCAATAACTACACCCAATGAACTCTCCAGGAGTCACCTGCAGCAGTGATAAACTTCACTTCCCTATTTACTTTACCTTCCTGCCTGGTACGCAGTCCTAGCACATCTGCACTGCTGTGAGGACTCCAGAATCCAATAAATGCACGATATACATTCACTCCATAAGATTCTGGCCCCTTTAAGAAACTATCTCAAAACTGACAAAATTTACAGTGCTGTTTCCCATGGCTAATTCTCCTAGTTACTCTGCTTTGATTTTCATTCATCAGAATTTTTTTGGCTCTGGAACGTACACGGTGCTCTCACATACATGGTTCAACAGCAGCTACTCCGCTACAAGGCTCAATGCTTGCATATGTATGGCTCTAATGTGCTCAAAAATCTATAAATTAATATGCCACAACCAACATTTCATACATGGGAAGGACGTACCCAGAAAGACTTAAAATGGATAAATGCAAGTCTAAACCTATGTTTAGTCCCTAAGATTTTCAAATTGCCTACTTTCCAAGATCAACTAATAGATTAATGGCAGACCTGAGTTACTGCTCATCCTTTTCTGTCATTACTAGACCAGCTTTTGCTGAATTACAGACTATAAACACTTTTGTACTTTAAAGTGGTTTAAGGAGGCCCATGGTAGGAGCACAAAGTGACACTGCTTTGTTTTATTTTGAAAATCCATGCAGTGGTACTTACTGGGGTCTTGTAATAGCTGGGCTGCAATTGAAACACGACGCCTCTCACCCCCAGAAATTCCTACAAAAATACGGCTTCCAATGATTTTGTCAGCAATGTGGCTGAGACTCAGCTCAGCCATAACCGCATCTACCTGAAAAATAATGACAGTTTAGAAAGACTAAACACAGTCCAACTCATACACGTGTGTTCAAAATGAAAAAGTTAAAGAAAAAAACACGTAACTTTAAGCTATGGCTTTCCCAATATCATGCTTGCATCCATTCTAGTTGGAAGGTATCTGGTTTCATTTCTATTTGATTATTTTTAATATATTATTTCAATTATTATTTTTTCAATTTTATTTTCATGTATTCTGAAACGAGTACAATTTTAGCTTCAGTTGACATTAAGAGATGAAGAGCTCAGAGACAGGACTAGAAGTTAAGGTACGAAGCATAATGTGTGGGTCTGGCTTCCAAAATAAGGGAGCAGAAAGGTACATAAATTCTGGGGAAGTATAAAATACTGAGTCAAAGACAGGTGAAGAGAGAAGACAGAGAGCAAGAGCCTTTGGTCAGGAACATCCAATTTTTACTCCCAACAGAGGCCAAAAAGAGTCCTTTAATAGGCCTGAAACACATCTACTTTGTCAAGAATATAGCTTGTAGGGGGCTTATTAGAACAGTGCTTTTCAGAGCTGTTACGGTTAGTGAGAGACGTCCTACAGGAGTCAGAGTAGTGTCAAAGTCACCTCTGCTGTCCAGGAGGCTTGCCAGCAGACGTGGCCCTAAACACCCCAGAGAACTGGGCTTCCCAGCTGTGGAAGGGGAACTGACCTCAACACCAACAGCGGCATCTCCTGCAGCAGTAACTGCTGCAGCTTTGGGCGAGAGAGTTTTGTCCCAGCGTAATGCTGATTCCCTGGGGCATCAGCACAAGCCCCTTGCAGAGGCGGGCAGCACCAGAGAGCTCGTGTCCTACTTCTCATCAGGAGAATTTCTCCCCATTTGCAGAATGAGGAGGATTACAAAACCTTATAAATATAAAACACAGCCACGGATGGAAAGTGCTGCTGGTGAAAGCATTACATGACATCATGTCTGCCTTTCTAGTGGAAGACGATAAAATACAGACCTTCTTTTTGATGATGTCGTTGGAGCATTTCTGTAGAGTTAGCAAAGCAGTGTAGGTCAAAGACTCTTGTATGGTAAGGAAACTTAACAAAGTGTCACTCTGGAAAAAAAAAAAAAGGTGAAGAGGAAGAAGCAGTTAGTCCTTTAGTAATGAAGATCTTGCCCCTGCTTGCACCCTTCATTCATTCATACAATTTATTAACTGCTTTGTACCAAATTTACTAGGAAAATCACAGTCAGATTACATTACTCCATTACATTAGCATCTTTACTTTCTTTACATGAGAGGTTGCACGGTGCACAAAAATAAATGTAGAAGTTAACCTGTGGCACATAGGAGAAGCAATCTCTAAACTGTTCCCTCTTCAGCTGACGCCCATTCACGTACACTTCACCAAAGAAGTTGTTTTTATCTCCCAGTCTTCCTGATATTGCATCCAGAAGTGTTGTTTTCCCAGATCCTGTCAAACAAAAGAAATTAATCATGTGATGAGATTAATTTTATGATTTCAAGAGTTGTAGCCTCACTTGGATGGAGATGCATGAAAAGAAGAAAGTGCTTTTTTTCTCAATAACGTTAAAATAATAGGTCCTGAAAATGCAGCTAGTTAAGGGGAAGTAAACGGGAAACCTAGAATGTGTGTAAATTAGCATGTAATTAATACAAATTCACACTTCATAGTGAAATATTTGGGTCTGGAAGTAACCTTTTCCTTTACTGAAGTTATAATTGTTAGTTAGATGACAGAATATTGAACTCTGAAAACGAAGCACCAGAGTTTTACAAAGTGGAGATTAAAACCAGCTGCAATTTCATTATTTAAATCACAGACCTCAGTCACATTCATACCACTGTGGAAGTCTCTGGTATTAACTCCAACCAAATAGCTTTTAAAGTACTGGAACAACTTACCAGAATTTCCTAAAATCCCCATAATCTGGCCGCTCTCTATGTGAAATGAAACATCCTTAAGTATTTGCCGGGTCCATTTTTTATGATATAAAGAAACATTCCACCACGGGCCAACACGCTCTCTTGGAAAACAAACACCAAAAAAAAAGATGAAACAGAGAAGATTTAAATTTTTTGCATAAAGCAAGTGATTGGTTTATAGCTATTTGCATGTGGGATGGGAGCCTGCAAGGATTTTAAAGTGTTAGGGGGAAAAAAAAACCCAAAAACTCTTTCTTCCCTCCCCCCTCCTGGCTTTAACTTTTTAACTTCAGTATTATCCGGAAGGTACAGATCTTTCAGAATGACTGCTAGGAGGCACGATCTTTGGAAATCTTCTCTAAAGTGTCTCCTTCAGAGATGCGAAGAAGAACCGGTGAACCCTCTGGAGGACGGAGCGGCTCTGCCTCCCCTCAAGCCGTGTACTCTACCCCTGTGGCAGGCGGCCCAGCGCCATGAGGCGGGCGGCCTGGCAACGTCCCTCTTTCTTTACTGGGCCGAACCCACATCCCACCGGTCCCAGCCCCTCTCCCCTCGGTCCCCGGGGTCAGAGCAGCTCCCGGCGGGCAGGGTCCCGCCATGCCGCTTCCCCAGCCCTACCTGACAGTGTAGGAGACGCCCCGGACACTGATGCTGTTGGAGGGCTGCGCTGGGGCCTTCCCCCCGCCTGTCTGCCGGCCGCCGCTGCTCCTCTCCAGGGCGGGAGACCCTCTGCCCGACATACTCGGGTGCTGGGACTCCGCAGGCTCCTTCCCTCCCTCACACTACTGGCCAGGTGCCCGACGCTGCCGCCACCATGCCTCCTGCCACCACCGTGCCCGGCACCGGGCAGGGGCAGCTCCCCGCTGTCCCCCGGGTCGGAGCGGGTCACTGCCCTCAGCGCTGGCCACCCGGGGAAGCGCCTGAAAGAAAATAGAGGGGCGTTCAGTTCTTTCTTTTTCCTGAGAACAACTGATAGGCGATTAGCTGAAGCCGCTATCTGATGTACCTTTAGCCCGAGCTGTTACTGTCCCAGAGGAGGGGAATTATTTCCCTGCCCACGGGGTCACAGCGGCTGCAGAGACGCAGCGCGCCAGGAGAAATGGTGCTGTGGTGAAGGCGCCTGGAAAGGGCCGAGCTCAGAACCAAGAGGAGAAGGATTTCCACAGCTTGCAAAGAGCCGATAGTGGGACCACCTGCAGGGAGCGAGACCTTCCACTGCCAACATGAAGGAAGCCACTGAAAACGTCTCTCTGGAGGGTACCGACTGGAGCCAGGTAGCACGCAAGGGCTTGCCGGTGAGCGAGACCTGCAGGGAGCGGGGAGGGAGCCGATGGACTCAGCCATCCCACGGCTATGGCGCTGGCCCGAGAGCTGGGAGAGGCGGGTGGCCAGCCTGCCTACCGGGCTTTCACAGGCAGCAAGCCCCTTATCTCCTTCAGCTCCCAAACAGGGAGCAGAAAGCCCCCTCGCCCCCCACAAGTGCGCACCGGGGACGAGGCCAGTGTCACCTAAGCTGCGCTCAGATGCCATGGTGGTGGGGCTGAGGGAGGGGACCTTCAAATAGGTGGATGGAGCAGAAAGTCCCTGAGCATGGCCGGGACTGGCTTTCCCAGGACATACCTTCAGGTTGTAAAACCAGCTCTCCACATTTGCTGGGGACCACCTGTGTTTTTAGAAATTAAGTTCAATATAAGCAAGAGCACAGAGTGCTTTGGCAGTGTGTGTGTGTGTAGGGGGAGCTCGGAGGGCTTTAATGTGGCTTTTCAGGCTGCTTTGGTGTCACGCTGCTTTCCGCTGCCTATCTAGACTGAAAAGGTCATAAGCCTCGTTTGCTGCGAGAGTAGGAGGTGCACACAAAGACTGTGGTCACCCTCTGCCAAAGATACCACAGGCAGGGATAGGGGCTGCGAGACAGGGAAGAGGTACGTTTGCCTTGGCTAGGAAATGAGTCTGACTCGTAGGAAAGGCACAAGGCTCTGGGAGAGATATGGCTGTCTGCAGTAAAAACTACAGGTATGCACACAGAATTAAACCCAAAGCCAGAAAGCTGCCTCAGCAAAGACTTCTTAATTGCACTTATATGCAAAAGGTTAACGAAGCCACGTAGAGACTCTGTTATTTTAACTCAGAACATCAAGTTCCAGTTGACAAACTGTGAATTTAAAAGACAAAAGAGGAAAAAGAGAGACTGTACTCGTAGTCACGCACCTACTTGTTCATAAACCCTCCAAGTTAACGAGTCTCTGTGGAATTCAATAACAATCATACTTCCAGTGAACCTTAATTTTTAGCTGCCAAAACTTATGAATTTCAATATGCACCATTTTGATCCAGTAGACCAACATTGCAGAAGCAGTACATTTTTCCCTCAAAAATAGGAAGAATCCAATCTCTTTATGGTGGCATGAAATTCATCTCCATTTTGAGAGTGATCCCATTTAAACTAAAAGTAAATAGAAGGGCATGGCAAAGCATGTTTTGCCCTCACACATGCCGCTAGAACAAAGTACGTTTCACACTGATTAACAGATAACTCATTTCAATCCCTCAGACTTCTGCGCTACAGTAACTTATCAACAATACTGTTATATCCCATAAAATATACTTCCCTTTCTGAACTCAAATTTTAACAGCACTTTAGGTACTGTAATTAACTATTATAATTAACCTAATAACTTTTCCAGACCAAGGCCCAGGACAGTATTTTTTGCTCTGAAGAAGATAACAGTCTATATTTCACGTACAGTGGAAAATCAAACGTTCTCGAGGTCAAAGAACTCAACTACCAGGTAAAAGTTGTCCTTTATATCTTCTCTTCAGCAGGGAGCACATTCAGCAATATCCGTTTCTATATGCAAGCCATTTTAAAAGCCATACAAAGTTCACAACGCTAATTCACATGACCATTGCACAGTTAAATACACAGAGGTTTTGTAAGAAGAATCATGGTCTTGGCTGCAATATTGACATCAGGCTAAACTTTCCATTGTAAATATATCTAGTACATCTAGGAGATAAGACAGGAAAAGAGCTTTGTTTCTAGGATCTATTTTTTCTCAGTTTCTTTATTTTTCTTCTGAGGGCTGGGACAGGGGGAGTTTCCGTTCAGCCAGGGATGTCGGGAGCCCTTGCTGTCAAGAACGAATATGTGGAAGGAGACAAGGAGAGGATAACAAACATAAGGAGGATTTCAGGGAACCAGTGACATTTTTAATCTCCCTTTGTGCCACCATGGCACCTGAAGTTGACTTCACAATTTTCAGTTTTGAGTAATGTCAAATTGTATATACAAATTTAAAAAAATTTAAATTTACAACAGCAAGAAATTACCAAAGTAACAGAGGACAGAGATAGCTTTAGCATTTAACAGGAATAAGAATCATAGAATTGTCTAGGTTGGAAGGGACCTTTCAGATCATCAAATCCAACCACCAACCTAACACTGACAAAACCATCACAAAACCATGTTGCTAAGCACCACGTCTACTCGTTTTTCAAAGCATGAAAAACATACTTAGCTGTAAAAGAACTTTCTTCCATATATTTATGAAGATTAACAATATTATTTTAACATATTTTCTGCCTATAACATCATAACTTTGGAGTTATTTATTGCTAAATAGTTTATTGTTAGAATTGAAGGGACTTCTTTCTTCCTTTGTTAGGTTAACATGGCATCCCAGATTCCCTGGTATGAAAGCCTCGCACAGATGAAAATGCCATGGACCTGCAAATCGGATCCCCGTTCTCATGTGTCAATCATTCAGAATCTGAATTTAAAAGTTCAAAGTGGTCAAATGCTAGCTATTATAGGAAGCACTGGTAAGAGCAACCAAATTTCATGATTTGTCCAACTCTTGGATAAAACATACACAGGGAAGAACAATACTCTGCAGTCTTTTGAATGGCAAAATCTAATTGAGAAACAACTATGTGTCTCTTAAATACATTGTTTAAAATGTATGAGTAGACAAAGAATGATACTGGGGGGGGAATTAGAATTTATTTTCAAAACCAGTTTTGTTATGACTTGTATGCATTTGCTGTTTATTTTCTGAACTGTAGTAGGGTGGTGTTGTAACTGTGTCCTGCAGTCCCAGTGCTACTGGAGATGAATCAGCTTCATGGCTGAGATTCAAAACTGGCCAATTGCAGACCTTACCCAGTAACACAGCAGACAAAAAAGATCAGTGGCACCTTGCATAGCCGTGAGCAGGAAATCCCTTCAGATTGAAACAATTCTAGCAGGATAAAATATCGCAATTGGATTAATTAAGAGAAACTTATGGAGAAGACAGTTCCCCTTCTGTTTGGCTTTAAAATGGGTCTCTGCTTTCTTACATTATTTTTTTTCCCCCTTTCGTTTTCTGGTGGGACTGTTTTAATCTTCTCCAGGGTGAGGTTGACTAATGGAGAGATGGCCTTTACCCCATGTGGTTAGCTGAGTCTAAGCTCACCTAGGGGTATACGAAGTAACCGCGTGACCTGTTAAACTGAAGTAAAAAGTACCCATACTTCAGAGGTAAAAAACCCCATGCTGTTTCCACTAGACTCTTACATCAGGTTAGCTCTGGGATTCAGTGAAGATGCTCTCTCTCAAAGGCAAGGCATATTTGCCAAAGAAGTTTTAACTTTATTTCTACAAAGGAGGTTTTTCTTCCCCATTTCCATGGGAATTTTTTCTTCACACATATCCTCAATGTAATTGAAGTTGTACCTTAGAGATTCTCCTAATAATAAAAGGAAAAGCTTCTGATGAAATAACATATTGAGTTATAGATATGGCACCTTTGTAAGGTAACCTACACTGAGCACAAACCCCTTTCAGCAAACTAGTCAAACTATTTTTAAAAGCTGTTTATCATCTATTTCATCAAATGCCTCAGTAAAATGGATTAAACTGCTGATGGGTTTCACACTGTCAATGGCAATCAATATGTCACTCTTAAATAGTGCAATACGTGGTTTACAGATGGATGGGTTTCTTTTTAAAATGTATATATTAAGAAACAAGTGTGGAGTTAATCTTTCAACAGGGAGACTAGAAATAAATGACATCTAATCATAATAAGAGATCTCTGTGTGTTTACATACAGTATCATACAGCAAAAAGGAAAAATTCATTTGCTATTTAATTCCAAATCAGGTTTTGTTTTCATTGTTTTACTTTTCTTTCCTCTGAGTATGAGCCAGCTTTCCTTAATTATTTAAATGACTTTTTGTCTTATTTAAGTCATAATAATTTTTATTTCAATCGCGATTAACATTCTTATTGTCTGCATAATCATTGAGTGCCTTAGTCATTCAGCTGTTCCAGCTGCCGTTTCTGAATTCACAATTTCCTCCACAAAGCAAGCTCTTGCTGAGCATTTAGGTGCCAGCCTTGCAGCCACGCACAGGATACCACCTTTCACCTATGTTTCAAAAGTGAAAGAGAGGTAACGAGAGGACAAAGAGGCTGTGTTTCTTGAGTTCATGGAGCTATCCTCAACGCCCAACTACCCAATTCTGCTGAGAAATGACAAAGGTTAAGGCCACGTACTCCATTCCTGAGGAGAGAGATTTCCTGAACACGAGCTTGTAGTCGGTATTTTCTTTCAAGACCATTCCGTCTCTGTGGCTTTGGAAAAGCTTCAGGAAGGGTTGGGGAAAAGACATTAAGGAATGAAAATTTCTATCCTCTGTCTGTGACTAAATCACTTTTCAAAATGTTTCCTTGGAAATTAATTTGATTTTCAATTCTGATTTTTCTAGCTGGTGGAAAGACATCCTTGCTTGATGTGATAACCTGCCGGGATCATGGAGGCAAAATCAAGTCTGGTCAAATCTTGATCAATAACAAACCCAGCACTCCCCAGCTTGTTAAGAAATGCATAGCACATGTGCGTCAGGATGACCGACTGCTCCCCCACCTGACTGTCAGAGAAACACTATTGTTCGTTGCCAAACTGCGCCTTCCAAAGTTTTTTTCAGACTCGCAAAGGAAAAAAAGGGTAATTAAGCTGTTGGAAAAAAATAAAGTTGTCAAAAATGTGTCTGACAGGAATTATCCAAGAGATCCTGTGTGTTTGGAGTCAGAACAGCTAATCTGGCATTTTTTTTATGTAGATTATGAATTATAAACCTTTTTCTTCTTTCAAGATAGAAACCAGCAATTGTTCCAAAGCTCATAAAAAATGACAATCTAGAGAAAGCATTAGAGAGGCTGAAAGGAGAACTAAATTGCTGATCGCTGAGACTTTTTTAATGTTATCTCTAAAATCAAGATTTGTTTTCAAGTCTGTCTTGATCAGATGGCACTGAAACATCCAGATGAATTTTAACTACATTAATCGTATTTTCAGTTTTATCGATGCACAAATGTGCAAATAAACTCTTGCTTTATCTCTTTTACCCTTCGGATGCCCCCAGGTAGAAGATGTTATAGCAGAACTACGCTTGCGTCAGTGTGCAAACACAAGGGTAGGGAACGAGTACCTCCGCGGCGTTTCGGGAGGTGAGAGACGGAGAGTGAGCATCGGTGTGCAGCTGCTCTGGAACCCGGGTGAGCCTGGCACCTTCCTTGTGCCCGCCACAGAGCACTGGGGAAAATGGGCCAGTAAATGAAGACAGGAGCTTTCTGGGAAGAGTCATACACACACCTGCCCCCGGGGCAGCTTGAGGAGTTCATACTCAGGACACTTAACAGGTCTTGCGTCACCCTCTGCCCGAGGTTACCTAGCAAAGTTAGACACAGTGACTGGGTTCTGCTCTGTTTGCCTAAGTTGAAATCAGTGCTGATAACAGATAATAATGTTTATTACAGTAATAATTCTGTAAATGGAGTGGTTCAGGAGCCAGCCCACTTTTGCTTCTGTCACCTTTGCCAATGGAGCAGCAGTAACAGAGCCGGGCAGAGCCCCCCAGGAACCTTCACCCACCACTCTCTAAAACCACCATCACACAGACTACTGAAAGTTGCCTGAAGTCACCCACCCAGCAGTGCTCTGGTTTGTGCATATCAGTATGAGGTTTGCTTTTTATCTGACCGCATGCCACAAGTTACTTTTGGAAGGCTGCTGGCCTATAACAACATCTGGATTGTTTTCCTTTCCTCCAATTTACATGTGCAATGTTAACAGGGAAGGTCATTTTCTTGGCTGCATAGTCAGTCATTGTGGTCTTGTGCAACCCACTGACGTGGCTGGCTCATGCCGCAGGTGAGCTAGAAATTTCCATCATCTTCAGCAGAAGCAAAACATGAGGCAGTTGATTTTGCAGGACTGATTCCCCTATCTGCTCTTATGTATATCAAAGGCACTCCTAATCTTGGCTCAGCCTTTTGTTGAGCAAGATTTCCCATCAGCTCTTCCACTGGGAAATGGATCTGAGAATATTTTGCTTGCATAAAATTATATTTTTGTAATTATGGGGAAAGCAGAATTCTTTTTTTGGTAAAAGTGATGTTCAGGAATAGATATACTGCTACTGAAGTAGAAAAAATAGTTAGTTCTAAGAAAAAGTAACTACAGCTTCCTTTAAATTTTAAATGTGTTATACCCCTCAGCACAGAAACCATGTCTGTGTACAGACATTGCCTTGCACTGATTGAGGCCATTAAGTCCTATAACAACACAAACACTACAAAGTAATAGAAGACTTTAAAGTTTGTAACAATCAATTGCAAAACAAACAAACAAAAAATCTAAACATATGCATATCTCTTCATATATATGTGCAAATAGGTGCAAAACAGAGCACAGGTTGGGAGACGGAGGAGCTATCTAAATTAATACTGTTTATTTATACATGAATAATGCAAGAGGTTTAAATATCTAGCATTTAGGTTAAAATATTTCAGTAGGCAGGATAAAAAACTAGTACTATTGTATTAATTAATATTCACATACCTGATATTGTACAGGCAGTGCAAAACTGCAGAGAATGTAAATTTCATAAGGAACCTAAATCTGCATCCAAATGAAAAATATATTAAACAAATAATCTTGTTTCCAGTGGGAGCAAGATAAGATTTAAAAGAATTGTTCTTGGTTGTCATGTTCAGTAAGATAGGGGAAGAAATTTCCATCGTTGAATATTATGTGATGCTGGTATGAAATATATTTTGGACTTTAAAAAAAAAGGAATATATCAGTGAGATTTCATGCACTAGCACCATTGCACTTAGAATATATTTTCCAAATCAAACATGCTGCTTTCCACAGCTAAACTTATTGTCTTTGGCAGGAATACTCATACTTGATGAGCCCACATCTGGACTGGACAGTTTTACTGCGCATAACCTTGTGATAACATTATCCAGACTGGCCAGAGGAAACAGATTAGTTCTTCTTTCACTTCATCAGCCCCGCTCAGATATCTTCCAACTGTTTGATTTAGTTCTTCTGATGACTTCTGGAGTCACTGTCTATTCTGGAACAGCTAGAGACATGGTCCAGTATTTCACAGAACTCGGCTACCCCTGCCCAAGGTACAGCAATCCTGCAGATTTCTATGGTTAGTATTGTCATAAAAAAGGGTTACTGGAAATCATTCGCTTTCGTAAGTGTATCAGCTAACATTGATTTTTATTGACCATAACTGTTTTAGAAATGCCTTATAACTGACTCAAATCAATACTGTTCAGGTTTTAATAAGATCCTTATTTGTCAGTACAGGAAATGTAACAAACCCAAGAGGTATGGACAAAGTAAATTTTAAATAAGCCTCCTTCTAACCCTGCCAGGTGTAGCAACTCTTCCACATGTTTAGCACACTTATTCCCATGTTTTAGCTAGTTGAAACTTTTACCCTCCCTGAGAAAGACGTGGGTGAACTCATCAATTGCCTTCTGTAGCCAGTTGGCTGACTTCTGAATCAAAAAAATGTGGGAAACTAGTTTCCCAGGGTGAGGAATAATACACACCTGGAACAGTAAATGGGAATGAGAAGTACTGCCCAACAGAGGATATGGGAAGGGAGAAAAACCAAACTCAAAACAGCAATCCTTTTATTCTTCTTCTCAAAGAAATTTAACTACATGGTTTCAAATCCATTGCTCTTCTGTTTTTGCAACATGCAAAGGGAATCTGGCCCCATTAATCTAATGGCAGTAGTCTCTTACCACAGAGATTGCTTCAGTGCCAGCCCTTCAGTCTTTGCACTCAAGTTGGCTGGGAAACCTTGCACAGACATCAGCCTCAGTGCTCTGGAGTAACCTCTTCGGCCGTGCCTATGTGGCAGGCGGTGTCAGCTCGTATCAGCTGTGCAGAGATAAACAGAAGTTAACCTCAATGTCAAGCCCTGCAAAAAGACCTTTGCCACCACCACGGTTCAGGCAGTCCTTCTCAGCCACGCGCAGCCTCGAGGAAGGCTTGCAGCACCCCTGTATGGGAATGGAGAAGATGAGGCAGTCCTGGGGAAATTTGTAGCTACAGCCTGTGGTTACAGAGACATGGATGCAGGGAGAGATGAGAAAGGGAGAGATGAGAGAGATGAAGATCATTTAGCGGTATGCACAGAGTCAGTACCCATAGGAAGAGAAGAGAAATATGGGCAGCAGGAAGGTACAAACAGGACAGGATGGTAGAGGATGCCACAGCAAGAAGGAGCACCTAACGGAAACGCACAAATGCTGGCTGTGTGTCAGATAGAGAAACAGGAGACCATGGCAGAAGGGAAAAGGTAGGGCAGGTTGCAACTCATTTCTGATGAACTCCTGCTGAAGAGCGGCTGAACAGTGTAAGGAGTTATGAAATGTGCAGCAACAGTTGTCTCAGAAAGCATCTGCAAAACATCAGGTATTGTCACTCTACGCTAGCAGCATTGGAAAATACCAGTAAAAGTTTAGATTTAAAAAAATAGTTTTGTTAGAATAAAAAAATAGTGCTGAGTCAACTCTTGTTGCTGCTACTATGTTGTCCTTGGATAATACTCTTCTTGAGCTTTCTCAGTATCAGGTAAATTTTATGGCACCTCTGTAAGATACAAAAAAAGAGGCTAACTATCGTTTTGCAGATGGAGAAAAAAAACCCATGTGATTTAAGTCAAGGTCACATAACAGATTGTAAATGCTTACATGCCAGGAAGGAAATTCAAACTGTTTATTCTCAGCACCCCTCTCAAGCCACTGTTAAATTTAGAAAAATCTGAAATACTAGTTTACAATATTACAATAATCAATTATGAAATCTCTCAGTGATTCATTGAATGACTAGATAAGAAACATCTCCCAAGACAAAATATACATTAACAATCTGTTCTTCTCTAACTACCTAAAGTAACTGATAAAGTTTTAAGCATTGTAGCTTAATGCACGCGCACAGGTCGCACTGTCTGTTCATGATGAAATCTCTGATTCAAAACACAAAGTTACCACACCTGTAGCACATGGACTCATGTCAAATAATGTCTTGCAGTTGATTTGACTAGTATCGATAAACAGACCGCAGAAAAGGAGATAGAAAGCCGAAAAAGAGCAAATACTCTTGCCAACTTGTTCCTAGAAAAAGTCAAAGATTTTGACGATTTCTTATGGAAAGTTACTGAAGACGACAATGTTGCAACCCCATTCAGCAAGCAAAGGTAAAGAGAAGTGTGTTGTACAGCAGATCTGGAATAACACTTACAGCCTGTGCTCATTTCAAATTTTTTTTCCTCTTTTCTTTTGGGCAGGTCTCATTTAGATTCAGAAGAGGCTATTAACATGCCTCACCATTCAAGTGATCAGTTACCAGGAGTCTTAAAGCAGTTCACTATCTTATTAAGGTAACTCACCTCCAGCTTAAACAGTTATGTCCTGTGCCCATTTGTATTTTAAAGCATAAGAAAGAAGCACAAAATGAGAATTGGGTGCATGCTGAAAGTGCACAGCTTGCACTAGGCCTGAGCACGCTGTAGAGCAGAGGCGTTGCTCTACCGGCTCACCCCAGCCCCCTGAGCAGGACAGCAGCCAGATGTCAGGACGGCCCCCCCCTCTTTCCGCCCCAGGGCTCCTCCTAGACACAGTCACCTCCAGCTCACATCGCTGGGAACCCAAGGCTTTAAGGTGCAGCAGGAGCCTCCAGGCTCAGGCAAGTTTGCCCCAGTTTTGGGTACTGCTATCCTGATCTCCATGCCAAAGCCTGGTGACCTAACCCATCAGCAAGCCCAGGCAGCCTCAGCATAGGCTCAAGGCATTGCCATCCTCACACACTGCCATCCTGCCTCAGATCTGAAGCCAGGAGGCTTCACTGGTTACAGCCAGCATTGATGGGTAGTGTAGCTGGGTCTCATGCTTGTGTACTCAAAAGAAACATGATCAACTGGTTTAATACATGTAGAACATCACTATCAGTATCAGCTGTTGTTAGCCTATGCTACAGGACCTTAACAGAGAGGCTTCTATAACTGAAATAATTGCTTCTGCGTCTCCAAAATCAGAGCACCCCACCCCCATCGCCTTCCTTCAAGCTTTCAGCACTTCAGACCTGAAATACTAGGCAGCTACAGAAGCTCCATAGCTCTGATTAGGTAAATTCCTTTACAGAAACAGACAGACCAACTCCCATCCTACTCCAAGTCAGCAAGTTCCATTAATTTAATTTAGCAGAGCATTTGGGGCAATGTATCAGAATGTAAGCGGCATTAGTAAGTGCTATACCTTACGGTCAATGTTGCTGTTTTCCTAGTCGTCAAGTCTCCAATGACTTCAGAGATCTTTCAACGTTATTAATCCATGGATTTGAGGCCCTTCTCATGTCATTATTAATTGGATTTTTGTACTATGGCCATGACAAAACCAGACTCTCTATTCGTGACACAACAGCACTGTTGTACATGATAGGTGCACTAATCCCATTCACAGTGATTTTGGATGTTATTGCCAAATGTAAGTGTCAGTTTTCTTGTAAATGTTATAAGCAATCAAAATCAGAAAATTCCTAAATCAGTGAAAAATTATACTTATTAATGCAACCCTAGGATGAAACCAACCTGTTCGTTCCTACCCTGCAGGTCATTCGGAAAGAGCTATGCTTTATCATGACTTGGAAGATGGAATGTACTCTGTTAGCCCATACTTCTTTGCTAAGGTAATCGGTTTTGTTGCCAGGAAATACAAACAGCTGGCTTTAACATTAAAAAACACAAACCAACCAAAGCCTTGTTGTATAAATGAGCACATTCATATCAGACTTTGTTCTTTTCTCTCTGCCAGCTAAGGCTATCGTTCCTGCTTCCTTGGCATTAATGGATTAAACCTCACACTACTTTAGATCTGTTGCCATAAGTCATGGCTGAGATCCCACCCCAGAAAAGCCAAAGAAGAATCTTTCACTGGGTTGTTTGGCCAAAATCTGAGAAATCTCAAACTGAAATTTGACGGTTTAGACAGTTCTACATACCTGCATATTTCATTCGCTGAAGCATCTTTGAAAGTTTGATTACATGTCTTGATCTGTAAAACAAAATATTCACATTAAATGCTAAAGCAAAGGTAAAACAAATGACAACACGCTAACTGTGATATTTCCAGTAGTTGTTTGTGCCAGTACTGGTTGGAGACAAACAGCTGTATTAAGGGCATAAAAAGCCAGAAATAAATAAAATAAATTTAGAACTTAAAAAAAAATGACATTTTATTTTTCACAAAGGTTTAGAATAATCCCTTCTTTGTGATGTTGCTGCTGTTAGATGAGTTCTGCCTGCCATGGCATGTGTAATTTAGGTTTCCATTTCTGCACAAGATTTTAAATGCTTATTAGTAGTTGCCAAAGAAAAACATTCTTTGCATTGCGTCACAAAGATTGCACATTATTCACAGCGAAATCGATGTAATTTGTTACAACCTTGGTATTAGAGGATAGTAGTAACCCTCTTTGGAAGAAATAATCATAATACTCTCTATACGTATCTTTAGGTATTTGACAAAATCCTAAGCATGTTTTTGTTTTACAGTGAGTTAAAGTTACTAACTGGAATGCCTTTGGGACAAAGTGGGGAAGTGACCAACAGCTAAATTTGTCTCAAATTTGATCTCACGCGAGGTTCAACCAAATTTGGACAACACACATACAGTTTCCATGAGTCAGTAACAGTATTACTGTTATCAAGCGCACCGGTTCCCAGGGAGAGTG
The DNA here is from genome assembly GCA_013398915.1 of Dromas ardeola. Lineage (NCBI taxonomy): Eukaryota > Metazoa > Chordata > Aves > Charadriiformes > Dromadidae > Dromas > Dromas ardeola. The sequence continues at coordinate 70,331 of VYZM01000915.1, read as the reverse complement.
TCTTAAACTCTTAGAAGCTGCCAAAACTGTAACAAAACAAGACATCTAATCTGTAACAAGAATCTTCTCAATTTAACAATTAGCTACAGGAATTGTCACAACTGGAGAAAAAATTTGTGCGGATTTCAATTTCTGTTGTGGATTGCTTTTGCATGTCACTGACAACACCTAACAGGGAGATGATTACATTCTAAGGGAGTATTTCCTATAGTTTTTATAAACAGTCCATAAGTACATTAAGCTACATCTCAGGCGGGCTTATAATTATCATTCAACTTATTATCTTTTTTTTTTTTCTGTTTTTCCTTTTTTTTCGTTTTTTCTTCCTGAACAGATTTTGGGGGAGCTCCCAGAACACTGCGCTTTTGTTATAATTTACGGGGTTCCCATCTACTGGCTGGCAAACCTCATTCCTGAGCCAGAACATTTCCTGCTGAACTTCTTCTCGGTGTGGCTGGCTGTATATAGCGCCCGCGCGATGGCACTTTGGGTGGCAGCGCTGCTGCCGACGTTACAGCTCTCAGCCTTCTTCGGCAACGTCCTTTTCACATCGTTCTACCTGAGCGGTGGTTTTGTGGTAAGCTTGGAAAACCTCTGGACAGGTAAGACAAAGCTCCCGCCGTCCCTCCAAACTGAAACTGCGATGGTTTTCATCAGTGACTGGTTGTTGTGAGGCTGAGCAAGTCTTGTGCAGGAAAACTCAGCTTTATTCCTACCTTTGCAGTTATCTTCTTGGGTGGTGATGGTGGAATCAGACCATTCATTTTACATCAGCTTCTCCATCTGAAAATGAAGTAACAAAAAAAGCACTAGTGAAAGGCTCGATTCTTACATGGTTGCTAAATTTTTCAGTAAAAAGAATTATATCCAGTAGATGAAGACTGAGCTCCAGTGAGACTTAGTTGACAGTGTGAGTTTGATGGATGTGGGTATTAGCTCTCTCCTAATTTCCTGTCTCCACGTAATAATGTAAAATATATCTGCCATTTTGTCCAATAATAAACTGCTACATATTACAGCCTCTCGTCAAGAAATTAGACAAACCTGCTGTATTTAGAAGCAACACAGCAGTTTTTGAGTCCTCAAGTAAGTTTTGTGTATATATATAAATTTCTTTCTTTCTGCCTTTTTTTTTTTTCCAGTTCCATTTTGGGTTTCTAAAATCTCTTTTCTCCGATGGAATTTTCAAGGCATGATGCAAATTCAGTTCACTGACCTCACATATGAAATGACTGTTGGAAATACTACATTTCAAATACCAGGGAAACTTGTAAGTCGCTAATAAAAATTCTTACAAACATTTGAAATCTAATTAGAATGCTATTTATATGCCCATCATACTTAACTAGATGTTGTAGGCTTCAAATTTGGCAAGCACTAAATCAATATGTGAAGTCGCGTGACACTTGGTATATTTTTAATTTGCCCCTACAGATAGTCCCTACTGCAGTCATTCCTTTTATACTTTTCTTTTTAGTGGAGGAGAAAAAAAAGAAAACAACAACAACAAAAAAAGAGAATAAAGGGCAGCTATTTTCTACACAAGCCCCAACTACATGCTTACTGACATTGTTCAGAAGCTGAACTGAACTGTGTTCCTCCGAAATATCGCAGCCCCCGGATATAGCGTAGCTGTAACCAGCTACTGGAAACGAAGGGGAAAGGCAGCAGGGGCCAGGGGAGCTCACACGTTGAACGCACTTCACAGATCCAGCAGGACATTTTTGTGTCTGTTCCTAATTTTGCATTAATTCGTGGTTACAGATCACTCGTGCTCTGGACCTGGACTCCCATCCTCTCTACGTAAGCTATCTCGTCCTCGCTGGTATCGTTTGCAGCTTCCTGCTCTTATACTACTTATCTCTGAGGTTCATCAAGCAGAAATCAAACCAAGACTGGTAACGGCAAACCATGCAGAGGGGGCAGCGGGTTACAGCGTCCCTTGTAAGAAATCGAGCTTATTTTTGGTCACCTCCGCGGCAGGTACCTGGCTGGTACCGGCTGGCCACAGGATGGCAGCAGAACTCCAGGAGTCGGAAGGCAGAGCTGTGCTCCTCCACAGAACCTGCAACAAACTGGGGCTTCAGCCTGGGGCTGGGTTTTTCGTTGTTTTGTTTGTTTGTTTGTTGTTTATTTTGGGGTTTTGTCTGTTTGACATAGGGGTCTTATAAGTGACAAGACGCTCACGAGTTTTCCACACCTTGAAATATTCTGAGCTACAGGACATTGATTTAAAAGGATACATCCCACCTGGTAATAGCTGATGTTTTAGTCCATAATGTTTGAACGTATAGTGATCACGTACTTAATTCAGAGAGCTCCGAGAGAAGCGGGATCAGCACACAGAAGACGCTACGTATAAGACTCAGCACTCATAAGAGCTGCACAGAGGAAAGCAACACAGACGATTTCACTGGTGCTTCAGGAGAACGTGCAAGGATGGAAAACACAACTGTCAACGACACTGTGTTGTTTCTACTTGCTTATGTATTTTAAGGCTTTGCCTTTGTGTTCCAATTAGATGCCGTTGGTGCCCAAAATGTGTATTTTCTCCCTGTACAGATCATTTCTTGTAATGGATAACTTTATCTCACCTGCTTGGATTTATTTCTACAGTATAAATACATACCAATTGATTGTTATTAATCACATCTTTCTCCATGGCAATACAAATCACAGCAATCTGCCAAGTCTGGTTCCTAAGATTCTCAGGTAAAAAATACCAAACTGCCCCTCCAGTAATTAAAAATCTAATGGTGCAAACGACGAAATGCTTGTAATTGTGCACCTAGTTATGCTCAGCCATAACACACAAATACTCAGAAAACGAGTAACAGTAAATAAATGGCTGTAATTCACACACAGTCATGGTAAACGCACGTGCAAATTAGGTGTACAGTTGTGGCGAGCATTTTATAAGATTAGCTTGCTTGATTTTAAATGCTTGGGTGCGTATGTCTGTGCTTATATACAGAGACCCAAAGCACATCGTCTACTCCACTTTCATTTACATGTTGCACACAGTGGAAAACTCCTAGTATAATCAGCTACAATGCCCTGGACACTCCTATGTAAATCTTTACTTATTTTATTATTATTTTTTTTTTTTTTAAGAAATAAGACTGGAAGAACATCAATATTTTATTATTCTATTTGGCAATTAGGGCTGCCACATTACTTCCCAGAGGTTCCACGTGGTACTCAATTCCCAGGAAGACCCTAGTCTAAAGACGTTAAGCAGGTCTGATAAAATAACAGCTTCAGCCCCAGGCAGCCGTAGGAATCCAAAACACTCCAAGGTTTTTCTAAGGTGAATTCTACCACTTCTCTCTGGTTCTGCTGCATTTGATTTTGAAAAAACCCACTTGATCTCATCCTAGTGCCATTTTGGAATTATCAGATTTTCATTGCCTTCTAACGGCAAAGCCAATTCTTTCAGTCCAATTCAGCATCATTAAATTGTCAGAATAGCAGCTTCCTGTTTGATTCTTAATTATTCCTTTTTATTATATTTAAGACACTTAATTTTTTTTAAAGTGGTTTACTCTTCTTTGTAATGATCTGTTGTGATTAGAATCTCTTTTATATTACACTGAAGTTTTAAGGGTATATATTGGTACTTCTAGTCTAAACCTCTATTTTCAAGGTATTTAGAGGATTAAATTCTAGGCTGACTCTCTGTTGTGAATTCACTTTGATGTTTAATAAAAAAAAGGAGAGACACAATGGGAGAAATTAAAGACATAAGGGACAGCTCTGAATTTTAGGGGCATATTGTCACGCACAGAAATCTTCAAGCATCTAGATAAGAATATACCATAGCCTTAACTTTGAATTTCCTTCCTTTTGTGAAATTAGTCAGGCTGCTGACATTACTTAAACAGCCTTTTTCGATTTAAAATTCCACCCTCTTAACATTATGCGGCAGGACCAAACGGTGTGAGTGTTTCAGAGGTGGTGTTATGACAAGGGTAGATGGGGACATAATGGGGACTTGAGCGGTGAGCCTGGGAACAGCCATCGCACGGGGTGTAGGAAGAGCTATCATAGGATGTGGCCAGGCCCGTGTTTACATAGAAAAAGCTCATATTCTATATACTACAATTACATTAGCACGCTGCCTATGATCATATCTTGTTTCCTTGATGCCTAGAGATGGGGAATATAGGCTGTGATTATTGTTACAGGCTTTAGCAATAAGAAGATAGGAGCCTTGAAATACCAGCAATTAGCGTTCGTGCCTAACAATAGCATGCCGTGGGGCTGTGTACAGAGAAGCGCGCAGGGAAGAGTGGGTGGATGACACACCACCTGCCCCACTCGCGCTACCGGGAGTTGAAAAATAGTACAAGTTTAGGGGGAATTATGCACCTCTCAGCCAGCAAAGATCAGGCTTCGGCCTCTACGTTCGTGTCCTGCTTCACGTTGGTTGCGTGGGGGAACAGGTTTCACACTTCCACAGCGGAGCTGCTGCTGCAAAAAAAAGAGTGGTTAGCGAGGGAACAGAAATCTTCCCGGGGGTTCTAACCAAGGCTAAATGTCATCATTTCGTTTCAGCACAGCTTCACTTTCCAAGTTTCAGAGTTCCTTTTCCTCAGACTCACTGGTGTCAGCAGCAGCTCGGCGTGCCCTCCTGCCTGCCCTGCCAGTACCGGTGTAACCAGAGGTACCGCAGCCCGCAACAACCGCAGCACAAAGAGCCAAGACCACCAGCGAGACGCGGCACGAAACGCATCGGTACCGCCCATTCCGCAGGTGACAACGTTTATCTCGTTACAGACTTAAGCACTGCGGCAAGGCACATCTGCCATCGGAGCGGAGCAGCGCCTGCCAGTCCGACAACGCCGCCGTCCCGAGGATTCACCATCTTTGCTCTCCTGTATCCCCCCGGGGCGGGCTGGGAAAAGATCTCCTCAGCTGTAAGTCGTGGTCCCTGCTACCGCAGCAACCAGCTGCGTGGCAGCACGAAGCCGGTTTTGAAATGGCACCATGTTTAGTTGGCTGCGGAGCTCGCAAGCTGATCTGCCCAACTGCTGCCTGAACTACCGCCCGGGGCACAACCTACCTGCAACAGGCTATGGGGTTTCAGTGCGCATACACATCAAATCTGGGAATGGGAACACCAAATCCAAGCAACAACGATATTTGTAAGGAAAATTCACCAAATGCAAAACCAAAAAAAA
>VYZM01000915.1:54144-65118 GCA_013398915.1 Dromas ardeola | reverse complement strand
ACAGCAAAAAAAAAAAAAAAAAAAAAACAAACCCAAAACCAAAAATCTCTGTTGCTTACATGGATACTATAAAAATAAAGCGGTGTGTGGACAACAGAACCATGCGTTGTTACAACGCCTCTATGTACGAGAGGTGTCTTATCTGTAAAGAGATAAGAAAAAAATTGTCTTTATTACCTAAAGTATTTAAGTCAGGGAGAGGTGGGAAGTTCTTCCCCAGCCTCCATTCCCAAGTTTATGCAATCTCTCCGCTTGGCAAAAGGGACAAACTTTTGTGGCGCTGGGAAATGGATTACAGAAACGCTGCTTTGCATATTGGCTCGTGGGTAGTGGCAGTCCTCCAAAATACTTTTAACTCGTCGTTCGGGAAGGATTAGCTTTCACTCTGGCTAAGCTAAATTAATAAGTAGCTGCTGGAAGTTTCATCCCATATTTGTTCATTGCAAAATGCATTCAGAAATGCTTAATCAGTAACAAGTATCAATTCCACCCCTTTTTACTAAAAAGAAAAAAAAACAAAAAAAAACAACAAAACCAAAAAAACACCCACAAAATTTCTTTTTAAAAAATAAATCACAGATAATATGCTATGCAAGGGGACTCTGTGGGTAAGAAATCGCAGGTGTTGGTATGTCCACTTGTACCAGAAATAACCAACCTTCCAGGTTTTAGCCACAATGACTAATTTTAATGGCAGTAGACAAGAAACAGTGTACATGGAGCTCTGTGACATGCTGCTGCTTTTTTTTTTTTATACTCTGAGAGCCAAGACAAGCCCTTCATATGTTAGCAGCTATTAATTAAGGCAACAATGTTTAAGCAGTGGGTTGAGGTAATTTTAATACTGCTTAACCCTTTTAAGAACTGACGAGCTTTACAAAGCATATATACGTGCATGTGTTCATATTAATATGTATATGTAGAGGTATCTACATGAATAGATTAGATATATATGTATATACACACACAATAGTAATGCCTATGATAGCTCATAATTTGTTTTTCAGGGAATATTTAAAAAGCAATTCAGATCCATAATTTATAAAAGTGCTGTTGCCAATTTATATCATTAATTATAAAACTGCTTGTTGATGTTTATTTTGTCATTGAATCAAACTTGTGGTTATTTTGAATTGCAAATTTCGTTGGCATTATTTTGCTTTCGTGGTCACAGTGTGATACTTTTAATGCTTCCAGCGCTAAGAAACTGCAACTTCACAAACCCCCCTCAACCTTCGCATCCCCGCTCCAGTAGCTGCGTCACCCAACACCACATTTGGATCTTTTACTCCTTTTTAAGCACCTAATCAGATTTTGCTAAGATTCCTGGCATATCTCAGTACTGTGTACTGCCTCGCCTTAATTTTTCATGTTTAACAAATGGTTTTAGAGGCATAAAACTACTCACCATATGGTGAGTAAACAAAAAAAAAACCAATAATTTGTATTTTGTACATAAGCAAGCTGGCCCACAAGATAGTCATCTACTAATTCAGTACTGAATTTTCAAGCAAAAGCATAACAACTGGAAATCGATGAACATCCACAAACAGTCAAAAACCAAAAGTACAGAGCCTTGCGATGATACACAACCATACTAGTTAACATCATCATTCTTCAAGACAGTACCTTCGCTCGCTTTCATTTACTGGGGGCTGAGGGAAGAGTTTAGAAAACAACAGCAGAAACTTTTTTAAAATAAAAAAGACTTCACGTTTCACCGAGAAAGTCAGAAGAAAAATGTAAAAAGTAGCCCCTCTGCTACACCAGTCCAGCCTCCACCAGCAGCTCCTCCCTGACGCAAGTAAACATCTTCCTTCTCGCGCTGCAAGTCATGACGCTGAGAAGAGTGCCCTAAAAGAAACGAGTGTTATCTTACTGATTGCTTTTCAACAAACACCCGAATCTTCCACTGCTCTTATTTAAAAATAGCTAATCGCCTTGCAGCACCGATTCAACTAATTGTAGAAAGGCACAGTACCAAAAAACAAAAAAAACAAAAAAAAAAAAAGAGAAGGGAGTTCCAAACCAGGCAACAACAAAAATGTGCTGCATAAACTAAAAACTTTGCAAACCAGGATGTGTGCTGCCCTAACGAGCTGCCCCCAGCTGGAGGATGTCATCTCAAACACGGCAGCCCTTAGATTTCCAGGTGGGGGAATTCGGAGGTCAAACCCATGGTAGCCAGCACCCCAAGAGACTCTCACCTCTGCTGGGAAAGGCAGAGCGCCAACAACTTTTTTTGGCTCTTTTAGCATTACAATCCGAATACAATAATTTAATAAACTTTTTGGCTTGCAATTCCTGGCAATACAGGCACAAGTTGCCACCCCCAAGGAGCTGCAGGGGCATTTCAGGCCAGCGAGAGCTGTCACCCTCCCACCACCCCGGCAGTAATTCTGCTGTACCTGCTTTTCCTGCCTTCCCCCCGTACCCACAGCTCCTATAGAAATCATGTAAAAAAAAAAAAAAAAAGCATTTTTATTACTGTTATTGTTACCTAGAAAAGCGCGCTGTCTGATTACCAGCAGAGCTCAGCGCTGCCAAGCGCTTTGGACACGCTTGCTTCAGGTTTGTCCCTTCTAAAAGGAAGACAAAAGAATGAATATTAACTTTATATACTTCACAGGGAATTTCTCAGTGCTTTTGTACTGGAAAAACGCCTCGCAGCTTTGTAGCATGTTCAGTGTCAGGCACGTGATAAATTTCCACTGGGAAAAAACTCTTGTACATGACTGACAATAGTAAAGCCACAAATTACCGTAATTTTATGCCCCCTGCAGCTAGTGGTATAAAACATAGTTTTCAACCTTGTTTTTACTTGCTGAATTTAGACAAATTTATAATGTTATTGATGTCAGCGAGAAAGACACTCAAATGCAGAAATTGTATTCCAGGGCATAAAAAAAAAAAAAAAAAATCGGAGCACAATATTTTATATGTACTAGAGATGATGAAAACTATGGCGGTCATTAAGAATATATAAAAAAAGACAGAAAACTAAAGGGTGTTTTAAAGAAAAAATTAACATTATATAGATATTTATTTATTTTCAGCTGTGGCACTCGATCAGGGTTTTTTCCTCCTTCCTGGAATGCTGAACGGTTAACCAGCTGTGACGTGCGATATTACTCGCTCTCTCACTTTGAACATTGACGTGTGAAACACAGGCTGAGCCAACAAAATCATGAAGGAAGGCAAAAACCTTGTTTAAGCAAAGTCCATGGATACATCAGTCCTAATGGACTGTCTCACGAGCATACACTTTTCTATCATATTTCCAATTTTTAGAGTGTCGTTTTATTTACAAAGGGTTCCGAGGGCCTTAAAAATGTCCAATTGCTACGGATTTACAGCTGAGCTAACCTTCGCACATGAACTATTCAAGCTACTAGCTAAACTAATCAGAGGGAAACCCCAGAGGACGCTGCAAGTACCAAGGGTAATTGCTCGATTTATTTTTGGTTTCTGCAGAAAGTTTTTCAGAGCATGGCGAGGTAGTGGGCTCAGCAACCTGACGCAGTCGCTTGGGTTGGAGCCTCACCTCGGGCTGCAACTTCCGCGCCAGAACATGCAAAGAAACATGTGCTAAACACTGTCCCGTTTTCAGACTCAACTTTAGAACCACCCTAAATTACACTAAAACCACGTTTTCCTACAGCTGCTGTCAAACATGAGAAGTGTGAGTTTTAATAGGCTGCTGCTGGAACAAACTTCCTTTGGGATTTTTGGCACGTGACGATGCTACTGTTCCTTCAGTCACCCGGCTGCAATTCCAGGACTAGCACCATCATGACTCCCCACGGTGGAAAGGCTTGAGAGGACCCGGCTTGGCTCAGCAGCTCTGATCAGTCCTTCACAGCCTCTTCCTTCATGGAGTTGAGCTTCGCAGCCAACTCGCCCTCAGCAGCCCCTGCTGCTGCCACCGCTTTCTTCTCCAGCTAACCTCAAGGAGAAGCGGTTGAGGAGGAGACAGTGGGAGCCATGAAGAAGGCAAAGATCCATGGTGGTGTGTCATCGAGTCAGACTGCCAGCGAGCTGAGGGCCGCTCCTTCCCCTCACGGTCGCTCACTCCCGATCCAACCAGACCTAAGGCATCACCACCCGCAATACCAACTCTCATCCTTCCCACCCAGGTATTTTCCCAGTACTTCCAATCTCTTCAGAGTTCCTCTGCGGCAATCCTGTATTTTGATAACCACTCTTCATAGACCCTCTCCCACAAATAAATACCCAGCACCCAGCAAAACATCCTTTCAAAGCCTTCTTCAACAACCTTGAAGGAGGTTGGCCAGGCCAACCTTGTCCTGTCCACACCTCCCTGCTTTCCCTCCAGCCCAATCTGTTTTCTATCTAAAAGTCCACCCTCCTCTCCTCCCCTGAAGATTGATCTCCGCCATCTACAACTCTTCCCATAACTCCACATTTTTAAGAGTGGCCCTGGGCTCACAGAGTATGTGACGAACAGCAGATGTGAACTACTTGCAAATCCAAGAATTAAATTTGCTGCTCGTTTTCAAGACTCGTCACTTTCACCGTGAGACACTGAAGTTTGTTGCTTTCTGAACCTTGAGTTCATTGGCACTTATAGCCGAGTGAAATGACTATGAGAAACAGAACTACTAAGAGGTTTGGAGCTATGTCTGCAGAGAACAGCATTTCTGTAGGTACCACTGCTTTATCACCGTGTTATAAGGGTAATCACACGAGAAATTATATTAAAATTGGCTAATGCTTCACAGAGGTTTAAGAGTATCAGAGAGAAACCTCGCATTAATACTTTTATCTAAAAGTAGATCAATGTGGAACCCCCATCTATAGCAGGCACTGCATAAGATAGTTTCTATTATCTCATTTTCTTAATTACAGGAAACAGTAGAGAAAACTCAAACCTCAAACTTCCATATTTGCTCTTATTTCCATACTTAATGGGAAACCCAGAACTTTGCTCTGGTAGCTGAGGATCTGCACATTCATGCTCAGAAAGACGTCCTTGGATTGCACTGCAGTCTCAGTTGGAGCCACTATCTTAAAAGGATACTGGGTTTCCTCTGATTATCGATTTGCAGAAATACTGGCAAGTCACCAGTGGCTGCAGCCATTCTAGAAAGGAAATATCTTTTTGCAGTTGACTTTGCACAGAAATTATGAGAATAATTTTAAGAAACGTAGAGAAATCTTTGCTTAAAAAAAAGGCTAAATTCAATGACCATGTCAGCTTTTTCTTCCATGCTCACTTTTTTCACTTTTACAGCAACAATATACCGGTGCTGGCAATTGGACATTCCTTCTAGATGCTGGCAGATTTCTCACATTGAACAGCAAAACCTCCCGGTCACATCCATCACTTCTGTCACTTCCTCCTCTGCTGTGTTCCTGGAGAGTCTGCAAGCATCACACCTTTGAGAAAAGCAATAAATAGAGTAGTACTGTGGCGAACACGCTTCCAGTCTATTTCTCTGTCAATACGTGCGCTCGTGATCCTACCTTCGCTGTTATGATCCTCCCGTGTTACTGTAAACTGCAGCTGGAATCCTGCTGACTCAGGCATTCAATCTATAAACACCTTCTGAGCTGTCACTGCCACAGACACGATCCGTTCAGCTACTCCATTTTCAACAGTGGGTACACATTAAGAAAGCCTAAAGACAGCAACCAACCTACCGAGCTACATTTCTTGCTATAGAAAAGGGTCTCAGGAGACAATGAGTTGAACGAACTGTTTTAGTAGATAAGGATAGAACTACAGCATGCAATTATCACGCTGCAAAATGACTGTATTGGCAGTTGGCAGGGAAACTTTTCCCATATTGAGCTTGGAAACCAAAAAGCACCCTCCTCCCGCCCCTACCTCAAGGGGAGCCAGGGTTGGGGGCGGGGGGGGGAAGAGGCGAGTCCACAATGTGGCGCAGGGCACAGAAGCGAGATTAAGCCACCACAGTTCAAGCAGCAAGCTTTTTCCAGTCCTCTCAACCCCCATCACGACACGCTATTATGCAAACACATACACAACTCACACAATTTGCTTTTTACAGTAACATGTCAGGTCATTTCACGTCAGCACGGCCTCAGCTTCCCACGGAGGCCTCCGGAAAAGCGCACTCCTATCTCACGGACCCCGCACCTGGTCTGGATCTCGCACAACCCCAGTTACCCACTAGCCGGTGGCAAATAATCCTCTTCTGCTTTAAAGGGGGTAAGTGCTATGGTCAGTTATGACAGAGCAGGTTTGGCATCTGGACTAATAAATCACCGTGACAAGTCTGCAAGACTGCCATCCTGCATTTTGTCATCTTACAGGTTTCTTTCTTTGAATATGAAGAAATAAATAATGAAGCTGCCTACTTATTTGGTGAAGAAAAGCTAACCTTTCTAAACCGCATTTTTCTTCATGCTTGAAGTGGCTGAGTCTCAGCACACCAATGCCCAAGAAATATTATCATTTCAAGCGTATTCTAGAAGAGTCGGCACAAATGCCGATTCTGCAAAACCTTCCCGGTATAACTTTCTTTCAGACTGAGATGACTGTGTCCCGCAGTGGCACAAATCGCTCACTGCCCCACATTTTAAAGACAGGAGAGACCTCACTCCTCCGTGTAATCATTCCTTAATTGTACACGAAACATTTACAGGAACAGAAAACGGGAAATATTATCACACAACGGCAGCCTTTCCCTATCTTTCGAATAATCTCTGCTTTCCCAACTCTGCCACAAGGCTCCATGGAGAAGGGCTATCGGAATGTGACGCCAAGCGGTGAGCGTGCAGCCTCACACGTCACCCCGTCACTGCTGCCAGCAGTCCCCCGCTGCTCTTGGGGCCTGTGCTCCTGCAGCGCCTCAGTCACGTTTAACTGGCTCAGCAGCCTGCTCTTCCACAGGGCCACTCAAAAATGCGATTTCAGAGCTGAAAACAATTCAGTTTGCGTTCTTCAGTTACGGGCTACCACATTTACTTTCCACAATTGCAACTATAAAATCATAGGGAATTATTCCGTTAAGAGTTCAAGTCAAGCAAGTTAGAAGAAAAAGATGTAGGTGCCAACGGGTACTAACCCTGCCCGGTCAGACCTCCGGCAGTCCTGCAGCTGCCTGCCCTGTCATCTGCTGCTCTTCTGCCTCGGAAGGCAGCAGCCAGCAAACACAACCTGCCAGCATCCCAGCACAGACCCAGTGACGGGGTGCAGCACCCGACAGTCAATTGCGCCTGGGTCCACGACCACAGGAGATTCCACCTCCTTGTCAGAAAGGGAGGTAAGGATGTACAGATCTGCTGTTCACTTCCTCCGTGATGGCCTGGTGTTTGTTCATTTCAAGTAAAATTCTCTTCCTTACCCTATGTGCTAGCTTAGCTCAAAAAGCACACAGGCCCATCGCCTCCAGATGTGACTCCACTTACTGGAGCACGGCTACCGCTGCGAAACTGAGAGATTCACGAGATGACCTCTAAAAACAAGAGCTGTGGCACTCAAGAAAGGGTTGCTAACCAGTTGACACGGACTTCAATTATGCTGCTATTACACTGAAACACATGTAATGTAGCTGTGGCTTTAGGAAAAAAAATAAAAAAATCAACACCTCCATTTGTGAAATGAAATAAACCTAGTACTGCCCCAGTACTTGCTTTCAGATAGGGCAACACAACCATTAGGCTATGAATGAAATTTCAAATGTTAACGCCTTATCTTGACAACCCAGGAACAAAGGGTGCCAGACGGTTAGAGCCACGTAGGTGTGGTGTGCTGTCGAGTCTACGCTCGCAAAGTCACAGAGGTCACCGTAAAACCACACCACCAAGGGGGCAGACACAGCTAGGATTCATCCGGTTTGTTTGGAAAACAAAATCTACCACTCTCCTCAGCCCTTGGTTAGTAATGCCTCCTTTTTCAAGTACATCAGGAATTTTCTGTGTATTTCTAAACATACTAGTTAATGAATTGGAAATTTTACCTGAAAAAATTAGGTCCCAATTTCTTCCCAACTTTGACACGTTCACACTACCATTCAAGTCTTTCAAAATTCTGCCGAATCTTGTGTGCACAGAAGGATTTTTAATTACCACAGTGTTGCCTATGTGGGAACACCTAAGAAAGATAAGGTTAACTAACTGAAAATGTAAAGATCAATAAAGAAAGTTATTAAATGCACGGAAACAAGCTTTCATGTCATTAAAACCTGTCTGAAGTGCTGCATGGGCACCGTATTCCATTTGTTGTACCAATGTGCGCATTTGTGAGTTTCCATCATTGTTCAGAGAAATAACGGATGTATTTTCTATGTATTCTTTCATCTTTGTAATTTATAAGTGTCTTATTTTCATGATCTCACAACTCTGGACTGTAAAATTTCACACCAGAGTAGGTTTACTCCCCACATTGACACAAATAAAGCATGCTCACCAGTCTCCCAGCAAGTAAACAACTGCTACCTCCGCAAATAAGGGGCGCTCCTTTGTTAAAAAGTCATGTTTTCAAGGATATGCAGTTCTTGTATCCATAAAATTAACTGGACTAACAGTTATGAGAATGAATTAAAGATGGTATAAAACTACAACACGCAAGCTAGTGTAAAAGGTGAAAGTATTTTGTCTTCTCCTATAATATCAAACGCCCTAACAAGACACTTAACACAACAGAAGTACATTTAAGAGAAAGCTAAAAAAAAAGAGATGTGTTTATTTTCTGTGTAGATACAGATGAATCCTGAAGATGATGTTCTTTACCCTTCTATTTTCACCCCAAAGTACATTGACCAGGCAAAGAACAACAAAGGATAAGACAGTTTGCTTAAGTTACAGTTCCATACCCCTCTAGCAACTTTCTTGATATACATATATTTGGTGAATCAACAGGAGCCAAATTACAGATCAGGTTATAGCACACAATACACCAAAACAGAAATAGCCTAGAAAGCTGCATCTTGATACTTCATTAGCAATTTTAACAGCATTTCTATTAATGAATGTTTCTATCAATTACAGATATGGGAAGTGCTGTTTAAACACAGATTTATATTAAAAATTACACAAAACAACATGCTTTTTTATATTTTTATTGAATTTAGTAGTATTTAAACAATTTCATAAACAACTAAAGCATAAAAGACTGTCTGTTTGTTCATGATGCTTCCAATCTTCTTTTCCTCCATTTTTCCACATAGAACTTGAATGACTCCTATAAATAGAGTGGAATAAACAAGTTCAACATTGTTTCAACAGAAAAGTTACTAATTCTGAACAAAGTCTTATGTCCTGACAAAAGCAAAATCTATTATTCTCTGTCATGAAAAACTAGATCTGTATTGAAGTCTGTATAATTAAGAGAAATACCAGAGAGAGAGAATAAAAGGAAAAGGAAAATGTTGCCAAAAATGCATAATGAAGCTTCTATTACAAAATGCAATAATATAATCAATTTCATTTTAAAAATGAAAATACTTTTTAACTGCAATCTGCAATTGTGTCAAAAAAATGAGATGCCGTTAAAGACCAAGCTGCGTTAGAGCAAAATTGAACAAGGAAATCAGAAAATGAGTAATTTCGGTGACTTTGAAGAAACACTCCTATTTTCACTACCTACATGTAAGAAACAGACATTCCAGGTTTTAAATTTACACAATTGAAATAAAAATTTGGATTATAAATTATATGTCAAGGTTGCAGAAAAAACTCCACAGCTGTTAAAAGGCTAAACCAAAGTTTTTATGCCAAAATCTTCTCTAATTCTTTGCAAAATGAGAAAAGAAAATCACATTTATCATGAAGCAATATCGAGAAACAGCATATAATCAGGTCTTTACAGAACTATAGAAAAACACTTATTTTAAAATATAAAAAGTGGCAAGAAAATAGCAATAAAAAGTTTGCTTAGAGAGGGAAAATGTAAGTCTCTAAAGTCTGCTTCGCTAAAATGGTACTAGTAGACTATTAGCCAAAGGAATGACGTAAAAGAAGTATTTACAGTCTTGACAGATCTAGTGTCATGCCACTTGTCACCCTCAAATAAGAGATATTTGCACAATTGCATATATGTGTTGGCAGTTAAGAAGCAAAGCTCCAATAGAAAAGGAATTTCTACCGTCTAAAATCCCATCCTACTAAAGCAGCAACTTGTACTAGATACAAAACAGGTAATTAAGGAAAACTAAACCCCATTAATTGTTAATGAAATACACATTCTATAAGCCTTTTAAAGTTCAATTGCTTAGATAAATGCCCCAAGGACATTTGATAAAGGTACACCTGTAGATGAGTGCCTGATAAGGATCAGGTAGTTTAAATATCGTAAGCCCCGAGAGGTTTTATTTCCTCAAGTCAAATCCAATGCAAGATTGCTATAGCTCCTACAACACTCAGTTCTTCATACGTTACCTCCTTTGAGGAGTCTCTGCAGAGATCTAATCCCTATGTAATTATTCATGCAATTTGTTTTATTAACATCGAACATACACAATTCTGCAGATCTATTTCTTAATTAGGAAATACTCACAGGGGGCTCAGTGAAAGGGACAGGCTCTCCTACTTTCTTCAGAAAAGCTGCTAAAGATTTCAGAGATAGCTCGTGCAGCTCTATATTCTTCGCTTTTGTTTTCTCATACACAGCCTTTACAGAAGCAACATCCCCATCCAATTCTGAGGAAAAAAGATAAAAAGCAAAAAAACCCCCAGTGGTTAACTGTTCCTCTTTTCACCTGTTTCCATGATGTCACGCATTCCTACTACTTGCCAAAACAGAGTCTAAATATTTTAACGTACAATATTCCAAATATTCTTGATATTCTTCATATCCTACTGACAACTCACAGAAGGGAACAGAACATGCAGCCATTCTAGCTTTCCTTTTTGAGGTTGGATGATCAATTCCTTCAGGAATGTGCTGGAGCCACAAAGGAGCAGGAGCAGCACAGTGAGAACACACCACTCTAGCATGTGAGATCCAGAGCCGTGTGCCTCTTTCTGAAGCAAATTATAAAAAAA
>VYZM01000915.1:10362-54132 GCA_013398915.1 Dromas ardeola | reverse complement strand
AAAAAAAAAAAAAAGCCACCCAAGTGCAGCACGTCAGAACTCCAGAACAGAATTTAATTCCCTTAGGTAAGGGCAGAATATTGTTAGGGTTACAGGTGCTGGCTACATCAAAACTATAACCTAAGGGAACAAAGAAAAAGGTCAGAGGCTCATGTTAGAACATAAAGAAAAACCCATTTCACCCTACTGAGCACGAGAAAATTTTGCTGACCTACCAGCACTATTACAAATCTTAACTGCTTAGGTAACCAGTAACATTTTGCTGGATATTCCATAGAAGGCACCATTCCTCGCAACAGGTTCTAACTAATCCATTCTTCATTTATTTAAAGCATTATTTACGTCTAGCTGTAGAAGAGTGGAGTGTATTTGTCTTTCCTGTACAGTGGGAGAGGGGAGAAACTCCTCCTTCTAAGTTGACTCATGCTTCACCATAGACTTTACTGCTGCTCAGGCATTTGCTTGAGAAGCATCAGGATGAAATTAAAGCGACCCCTGACAGTTTCACTGTTGTCCTCAGGGTCCTAGACGCAGTACAACAGTTTCTAGCACCTTGTGAAGAATAAGGAAGCCATCATGTCCACTTAAATTCATTTTGTTGGTTGGGAAAAGACAAAAAACCGCCAGTATGGGAGCTGTCTCGAGTTCTTACTTGTTCTCATTTGGAAACACCACCTTCACAACCAGAGGGGCTAGAAAAACAATGGTTCTTAAAGAAAAAAAAAAGCTTTAATTATGCAGAAATGGATAGCCTGGGTCCCTTTCTCCTTAGAAAAATCTTCCCGCTCAACATCTAGCAAGTGGCCGAGCTTCTTTCTGAATGTAGGAAGCTACTGCAGAAACTGCATGAAGTGATGGTTTAATGAAAGCCTAATAGAAATCATTAACTTTCTATTTATTAAAAATAGATGGTTTTGTGGTATGGAAAACAAAAAAAGAGCTAATACTTAGATTGCTTTTAATGGACCATGCAAACGTGATTTTACGTATTTCTTTTTCTAGAAGGTATACAGCAAAGGATTACGCATCTCACCAGATGCAGGAAATCTAGTCCTGGCAGTGGATCATATCTCAGGACAAGGAAAGGAGTAAGTATCCCTTTATTTGTTCAGTCATGGATGTCTGATATACGATCAGACTTCTTTCAGCTGTGATCTATATTCTACTATATCTTTGCTGAACACATAAACAAGTATCAAACATAAACAATTATAATTTATTTGTCCATTTATTTTGGTAACTAGTAACAGTAACCAGTTGTAGTAATAGTACTCTGTTATCTTTCATTCCCCTTTCTAACTAATTAAAAATAACAATGGACCCGACAGTAGGATCATTTGTTCTCTAGAAAACGATGATGCTACAAGGTTGGACGTGGCTCAAAACGAGAAATAATGTTTTAAAGCTTTCTAACTGTAAAACGAAAAGATAAAAGTAAAATCTTTTAAATAAAAGATCCTATTTCTAGCCCTCTTGGCTAGAACACAGGCTAAGCACAGCCTTCTAAATTTCAGTTGTGCTATGTATTTTGCTGATGATCATTTTAACAGTCAAATGAAACTAACATACTCACCACTGCAGATAGTATCAAAAATGGAAGAGAAGGGATGAGGGGAAAAAGTAGCGAAATTGCTGTTCATGTGTACAAGTCTATACACATTATACGTGGTCGGAACAGAATATAGTAAATGCCACTGAATATCCTAAGAGTACGACAGTATCTTACTTCCTTAAAACAGAAAGATACAATAGAAAATGCAAAGATATCCTAGTATGATCCAGCCCAGCCCTGGTAAAGCGGGTCAAATAACTCTTCTACCTGATACAGGAGTGGAATCCATGTCTCATGCAGGTGAGATGCTTGTACAGAATAACCTGGAAACAGCTTTTAAAACTCTTCACGCTGGTACTGTCTCCCTCCTCTAGAACTTGCTATGAGCCAGCTATGGCTCTACCTGAAGAAACTATAGCAATCATCTGTTCACATACATTGGCTTCACACGTTGAATACACCCTAATCACTGTTTTAGGTATAATAGAGCAAGTGACTAATTCTCTGCAATCTCTTTATGAAATTGTTGTACTATGACGTAGTTGGAAAGGATACTGAAAAAATTAATTCACTTATGGAATTTTTACTGAGGTAAGAGCAGTAGAGGACTAATGATGGTGTAAAGCAGCAAGTACAGCACTGGTGACAAAAGGGCGGGTTTTTATTTTATAAGAACGTGTTAGAAAACTTGCCCTGCTGTGAATGAAACTATGGGGCTAAAAGATTGTGGTAGTGATTGTTGTTTTGAACATTACTAAGCAAGTGAATTTTGTAAGTTAGATATACATCACGAGAACTTCTACAAGTTGATTCAAATACAGTGTAGCTTGTATTCCTTTAAAACCATACCTTGGCTTTGGGTTTGAAGTGTTTTACTTAATTATTAGTATTTACCTCCTCTGTGCTTGATTGAAGCACATTTGCTTGTACTACACGTGTGAAGAGTATTTACTTCCTGTAATAAAACTGGAGGACCATACCAGAGTACTCAAGGCAAACGACACCACAGCACGAAGACGCAAGCTTCCAAGTGAGTGTTGCCATAGGGCTGTATGTCCCGGTTTTTCAAGAGTGATTGTTGCAAATAAACATACTTAAGTAAGCAACTTGATTTTTTTTGGAGCTGTTCCTCTCTGACTTCAACTATAAAGAGAACTGATTAGCACTTCAAATCAACTGTTTAGGTAAATCCAAATGAAGGCATCTGGAATATTAACTTTGGCTAAATTAAAACTGATATAAAGACTTTACACTAAAAATAAGGTCCTTGAACATTGCTGATAGAACTAATCGCTTACGATTTTGAAACACACACATAAAAGGAAAAAATATACTCCTTACATTTTTCAGGAAAAAAAGCTAGATTCATTTTAAAAGCCATTCATTTCTACAGTATTTCTCACCATGGGTTAGGATGGATTCTTTTTTCTTCCACGAAGCCCCTACTTAGCCTCTATTGTACCAGTATCCTTTAATCTAATACAGCTCCCTTTGTAAAGGATTCAAGGCTTAAGTCAGTTGGTTGCTTTTCCGACCTAATAGCTAGGATAGCATACAGATGCAATGGACTTAAATAACAAAAAACCCTAGACAAACGCCCCACCTTTTTGTGGCTCAAACTGTAAAGCAAGCGTACATCCTACTCCCCATTCTAAGGGTTTCCATGACCTTTCTAAATGTCTGAAGAGTTCTTACTAAAAAACCTATTTCAAGGAGAGTAAATTACCATAGCATCTCATGAGGTAACGGTATGCAATTTCCATATCTAGATGCTCAGGAATCAGTTCTAGAAGTGTCTCGATCTTCTTTGCCTATGAAATTTAATGCACAGACAAAACCAGCATTAGCTTCAAATCTTAAAGAACAAAATAAAATTGCCAAAGTTAGAATAATGATTTCAGATCTTTGAAGCGAAATGATCTGTACTGATAACAAGGAATGGACTGTGCAGCTGAAAGCAGACATAACAACTTCCTTCCCAATATTTCATATGCAGATAAGAAATAGTCAAAGAAATCAGGCACAAAACAAACCAAACAAAATACAGGACTAAAAGCCATACTCAAGAAGCCTAAACATTAATTTCTCAATTTTTTTGAAGGAAGCAATTAATGTGTTAATGAGAATGTCAGGATTTCAACCAATCTAAAAAAAATGCAAACCACTCAGCAGCCTTCACTGACCTAGAGGTCAATGGTAGCTATGATCAGTGCTTAAAAGATGTCAGATGACTAAGTAATGTGCTTAAATTTGGAACCTCCCTCCCTCAACCTCCGATTCCAGTTTCAAAACCTCTGAGGTCTTGAATTACAAAAACTTTATAGAAATTAATAACAACTTCTATGTGTTATTAAAATTGCAGGTTGAAAAGCTAGGAAGTTACAAGTTTTTAAATTTCTTCTACAGACACCAGACGATGGTGTTTGTCATCATCATCACTTCAACGGAACTTTTGATCTATGACTATTTAATGGCAGTTTCCACAAAACATAAATGTTCATTTTCCCTCATTTGAAAAATATTTATTCTAGTTTGTGTATTCACTGTCTCCTGATGCTACTCCTCCATGAAAAAGAAGTTAATGTGGTTTTGCATGCATGTGTGTGTTTTGGGTTTTTTTATTGTTGTTGTTCAGTGTTGGGTTTTTGGGGTTTTGATTTTTTTTGTGTGGTGGGTTTTTTGGTGGGTTTTTTTTGTGTTTTTTTCCTACTTTGAGGGGGGCATATGAAGAGCGAGGGACAGGAGTAGAGCAGGCACATATGAGAGCATTTTGAATTACAGAGAATGAGCACAAAGCCAAGAATCCAAACAGATGCTCAAACCAGATACATGCCCAAATCACCATAGCAAGTAATATGAAATGTGTCTTTTAATGTAAACATAGAGGCATTTTATCATTAGAGAGAGGCTGAGGTTTCAACTCGCATTTGTATTCATACAACGTCACTAACTAAATAAGTACTTTCAGTTGCGATACTGAACTGGATAGCACAGTAAAACATTTAAAGCACAATGTCTGTAGGACATAGAGTATAACACCAAAAAATGCAGGAAATTACTAAAATAATAGAAAAATATTAATTACACCCTCCTTTCCATTATGCTCCACAAAGTAAACTGTTCCTTTAAATGTAACCAGCTCTGCAAATTAACCACCCCCTCCCTGAGAAACCTGATTGAGCTATCAACTGTGAAGTTCAAGATCCAAAACAATTCAACAAAGATTGATGAAATAGTAATTTGCTACATATAGAACAATATACATTTAGAAATACTATACCTGTCCAGGTTTAGATGCTGATCTAGCCATAAAACTCATGAAAGTTCTCTTCTCCTCAACTAATGCACCACACCTCTAAAGAAAAAGAAATAATTAATGTAGCAGTCGTGAGTAGATTAGTGATAAACAAAATGACTAAGGTAAAAATTTCCAAGTACAGATGTTTAAAATAAGACACTAATATCTTACCTACTTGCAAGGTAAATAATTATCATTAGTTTGGAAACAAAAACCAAAACCAACACCACTGAACATAGGGGAAAGAAGTTCATTTTATGCACCATTTTGGTAAACATTGTTTTTAAAATGGTAAGGATGAAGTTTGTTTAAAACAAAAGAGGAAAGAATTAAACTAATACTTCAACATACCACAAAAACGAGGTTTAGGACTGCAAAAGAATGAGAAAGAGAAACACTATTCCTCTCCAATTATACTGCCAAGCATTCACAAGTGAGCTAGGGATCATAAGGTTAATTATACATTTAATAAGGTGTCAGGGAGATAACTGCTCGTTTCTTTATAAAAATTAAAATGTACAAAGCAAGTTCTCTTTAAAGTATAATTACCTACACTTATGCATACAAAGGACTGATTTCAATCTCTCTATTTTATAAAAGGCTTTCACTGCAATAGACAGTGTTTGAGAGAGAGAGTTGAAGTTAAAAAAAGTTTGAGACAGACCAGATAAATCAAAAATCTATCTTACTTTAGAAACAAGGGCAAAATAAAATATACAAGACAATATTTTAGTGTACGTTCCTCAAAGGTGTCAGTCTTAAAATTCTTACACTGCACAGTGCTTTTTACCAGCTGTAAGGTATTTTATCAGTACAAAAATGCACGGGAAGAAGAGAATATTGCGCATATAAAAACACACCTACCATGAATTTAATACATTCAATTAGTATTTTTAGACCTATGCAAACAACAAATTCTGGTTTATGCCATTATGAATGTACGGTATGTATGATATGGCTTGATAAGCTCTTTAAGGTCGAGGTGAAAAGGTGTGAAGCCTCATTCCATCAGGCAAACTGAGACAAAAGTGTACCCGCAGTGTTCTGACAAAAAAAATTGTTTTATGGTGATAAACAGAGACGAAATATTCATGGGAGAAACTTGCAACATTTTATTTACTGATTCTAGCCATTCTCACCTACTGTCAGTATAAGAAATAAGGATGCTCTGAGAGGAAAGAGATAGTCTAGTTGGAGAAATGTTTTTCACAGCCTCCTTTCGTGCTGAAATATCAAATCACTTATGACTTTCATCAGTAAAAGCATTCTCCCTCCAGACAATACAAAAGACGCTGTTGCTACTTCTTGAACTTTTAAATAGACCCTTAGATGCATTTTAGAAAGCAAGGATTCTCCATGCATATACTAATATTTCAGATTATTATAAGCAAAATAATTCGTTTAGATTGTGGTTTACTTTTGAAGAAAATAATAAACACTGTCCATTGTTTATTACTATCTTCTAGTTACCTATTAGTAGAATACTTGATCCACAATAGCAGTCAAGAATGTTTAACACAACTGAAATTTCTCCTGCACCATATAAAGCCCAAATTTTCTCATAGACACAGTAGTTTCAACTCAAGCTTATCTGTGAATGTCCACTTAACATGAAATATTTTAAAATTCTCCCTTAAGATACAGCGTATACAATGTTATTTCAAGTCTGCTAGAGAGCCCTGAATTTAATTCCAACAGTTGGATGCTGTTGTAGTAAGAAGTTTTAGGAACATATGAATGCAAATTATTCCATGTTTTGAGAAAGTTTAAGAACATGTAGATTTCACTTAAAAATGCAAAACGCCCTATCTTCACAAAAGCAAGAAATTGTAACTGATTTTGATTCAGTCATTCAATTTCATTAATTTCAAAGAGCAAACAAAAAAGCAGGAAGAGGAAAATAACTTTTTTTTTTTGTATTTGTGATGTTTCGTGCTATATAGCTAGAGGGTTTTATAGCAAAATTGTAGTCTCCTTTTAATTTAATACTCAGATAATCCAGTAGGCAAAGCAATAAACAAAGTAATATTGCAGAGAAGGGAATATACAAGTAATACATCTCACACTGTAGCAGAAGTAACTAAACACATTTGCTGGTATGCGTTCTTTTCAAAAAATAGTCTTGGAATATCATAAAACATCTGACAGATGAAGCAGAGCTTTTTTTCTTTAACAGTTTAAAATACTTAGGAACTGGTGAGCAGCATGCACTACCAGGAGATGGTAAGAGGCCTCAATTTGAGGCAGCAGCCTATGCACACAGAACAGCCTGCGGAACTGGGGTAACTGCTGGAATGCCGCCTGCTTTGTCTTTAGCTCTGTACAAATGGCACGAATGCAGTTGTCTTACTCCTTGAAGATCGCTAACTCAGCTGAGACTGTGGCACAGAGACCAGCATTTGTTTTTTTAACGCATCTGTGACACTCAAGTGAATAGAAAGCAAATTCGCCTCTTAATAAAGCTTGAATACAGCATATACAATATTATAGCAACCAGTTGAAATAAGGTCCATGAAAGCAAACGTTGCCTGCTTCTGGTTTGCAAACGGTACAGCTGTAAGATATTATGTTTAGAGTACTTAAGAAATTATGTGAGAAGTTGCAAGGAAATGGTTTGCAAGAAGCAACTGCTGTCCAGCAGAAAGCATTAAAAGAGTATTTGCTTTGGATGGAATGCCAAGCAATATACCAGCCTTCCTTTATTTTCTTCAGGTTGTTAGAAGACAGAAAACCTTCTGACCCTGGCATCCAGTGCTACTATCAGTACTAGAGTTCTAGTTCATGGTTTAGAATAGTCTAAATTGTGCTACGGCTCCTCACACAAACTCAAAAATATACTAGTACTAGCCTATGTTATACACCACCTCTTTTTGACAATTTCTCAGTTAACCTTTGAAGAGCTCTACGCATTTCTGTACCTCTCTTGTTATGTCATTACCTGTATCAGCGATCTGGCATCATCCACTCTGTCTGCACTGACATATTGAAGGAAAAGATCTGTGACAGGTCTGTAAATTCCAAACTGACTGGCCAGTCGTTCTGCCATCACACCAACTGCAAAATGATGGGTACATAAGGAAAATCTTTGATTGAAAAGCCACTTTGTAAACTTCACAGGCATGATTTATGCTGACTGAGCAGGTTTTACATGTAATAGCTCTTTCATAACACCTCTGTCTAGTCAGAATATTTAAATATCATTGCAATTAACTTACATTTTTCCAAAGCTGGTTCTAATCCATCCTCAGACACCTTTCTTAACAAATAGGAAATATTTTTGACAGCCTGATCAGGATTCTGTGCACCAGAGATAAGCAGAGGCTCAAGGTATTCCACCGCAGCATCAAGGTCATTGCTAGGAAAAGAGATTGAACTGGCTTAGTTTCTGAAATCAAGATTTCTAAACCTAAAGAAGCAATTACATTAAAGTTTTTGTTTTGTACGTTAAGGTTATATATCCCAGGAATTGGTTAAGTACCTGTGACTTCATTCAGATATTGTAAAAGCAAAACCGTTTATGACAGAATCGATAAATTAACCCATAAATACAGGGTTTTTTATAACCTTTGACCTGTAACAAAGCTTAAGTAGTTTTGACACACTTTTTTTCCTCATTAAGAAAGAAGAGTTCAGCTAGCTGCTTTAGGAAAATCTAGAAGGCAAAATCAGAACATTAACGGACGGTATCTGAATGATTAATGCATGCAACTCAAGTATTTTTTTAATGCTATACAATTAATTATTTACCTGATTTTTCCCATGCCTGCCTTTTTGGATGCAAAAGACAATACTATATGTCTTTTGGTCAGTACCTTTGTCTAAACATTTTTAGTCTTATGGCTTAAGTGTAGCAAATGCTAATAAAACAATGCAGGAAGTATTCAGCAAAGTGCATTCTAAAAAGTTCAAATGACAACATCTCTTATCGGTCCTCTCTAAAAACTAATTTAATTGAAAAAGAAATCAGAGCATGATGAATGCTTTTAGGTGAAGCAGAAACGCAGCACATTTGAAAGCTATAAAAAATGCTTTGAAAACTGTATCAGAAACATGAATCTACCAATAAATGAACAGGTATTAAAAACACCTGTTAGAATCTGTTTTTTCATACATCTCAAGGTATAGCTTGCAAGATATGTAAGAATAGATACGGTGTATATTATTTATGCTGCCGCTAAGCCTTTTAATGCATCCAACCTAGTTTCAGTATGGAAAAAGTTGATGCTGCTTAAATAACCTGTGCCAGCATACCGCGTTATTTATTCTCGTCACAATCTACATTTTAAGAACGTAGTATGACTTTGCAACACTTTTATGACATGGAAATATATGAAAATATGCAGCTTATGAGACCAATCCTGCAATATCTCTCCTGCTTGCAGTGTTTAATTTAGGCAAAAGTCAATGCACTAGAACCGTGTGCCAAGGACCACTCAGATCTAAGTGTTAGACAGATTGTTTTTCAGTGGCTGAAAACATAGTGAGCTCACTATTGGAACTGGCCTGCATGGTTCTCCTTCAATTCAAGTCCTCTTGCTGTTCCAAATACCTCTGTGACTATTCTCTCTGGCCTGGCACGCCTGAGGCGATCAGGTATCTATCTTATGTATTACACAGTTCTCTACGGCTTTCCTGCCAAGTTAGACACAGGAGCTCTACCTGATGAAACTGGTTTGAAATAAAGTAACAGAACATGTAAGATTCCTGAAGACTGGTTCCTGCAAAGCATATTTGAGAAGTCCATGGTATGCCCTTTCTCCCAGAAGTGCTTCCCCCATGCAGTTTTATGCAAAGGATGAACTAGCACAGCACCAACGTATCAACTACAAGAAAAATGCTAGGCAGAACATGATACTGAATTAAACAGTTGAATCAAAGGATGCTCAAAGTGTGGGGATAATTATCATGATTGAAACTGTGGCCTAAAACAGCATAGCAACTAATTTTTTTTATAATTCTGACAAAAACAAAAACAAACAAACAACCCCAGAAAACTGTTCCACACATATATCATCTGTTTTTCACTTTTTGAGGATAATAAACACAATAATATTTTGTCATTTCAACTACTGGAACTGGTAGCAGAATTTTGTTTCCCAGTAAGTATTACACATATGGGTATATGCATTATATGTATGGTTGCTAACTTCCAAGATTTTTTACATTTATATTGATGAAGTAATTCAATTTTACATTCAGATTTCATAGGGCTTTTGATCTAATATCAAGGAGAACACTTTACATAAGGTGTAATACATTAGAATAAAAGTATCAAAGCTAAATTACACCACCAGAGAAGACCTTATGCTCTCCCAAACGCTTCATAACAATCCCTGTATTTCATTAAATTATTTTCAACCCCAAATGCGTTTGGGAAACAATACCAGAACAGAAGTGAACAGCACACTGCTCAACTCGACCAGAATTTTAACACTGTAAGAATGGAAACCGAATGAAATGGATAACGCAAGTGATTTCCCACCACTCTGCATAAGAGAATTTCATATGCCAGTCCTAGAAATACTTACTTCTTAGTATAAGCCAAAGCAATAGCATTAGCTATTAGTGAGGCAGATATACCAATTGATTTTGTGATGTCTTCCAGCATGTTTTTAAGTGCTTGCAGGTTCTTTAGGTCCCCTTTTTCTGCCAGAGCCTGAGTGAGCGCAACAACTGCCGGTCTAGTAGGCAACAAGCCGCTGTCAAGCATTCCTTTTAAAACAGCCACGGCATCTATCAACGGTAAAGAAATAAGGGAAAAGGAAATCAGATTTTAGTTCAGAAGGCAACCATGCTGCTGGTATCATTGACCCTACCCTTTTAAAAACACGTACAGAAAGTAATTCTCTTGCCAAACTTAAAGCCCAGAACTGCTAGTGAATTATAACTTGAATATATACACACAAATAAAAACTTTCAACAGTAATTCAGGTTAAAAAGCTTTAATATTTGTTCAATAAAAAGTATTAAGGTAATTTTAACATTTAATTGATTTTAGTATCCAGCTCACGGAAAGCAGCTGTGTCATAAATGTCCTCCCTTACAACCTTAAAGTCACAGACTTTTCAGCTTGTTTTCTCTCCAAACTATAACCAGTTTTGTTTACTAAAAACCAAAAATGTTGCATATTTAAGAATAAATATAGTTTAAAAATGTAATTCAGTATTAAAACTGCTAAAGTCTAGTATTCAGATTTGTCTTTTTAAGTGTGAACCAAAACTCTGTTTACTGACATTTAATTTTTAAATAAATGCATGGGACAAGTCTCCATATGAAAATAAAAATAAAACTGGACAGTTACCTCAAGAACTCCTAAAATGATAGCAATTACCTATGTTAAAAACACACAACATCAATCTCCTGTCCGTCTACCACAAATTCCCTAAACCCACCACAGATGCAGTCGCCTTCATTTCTCTAACCAGAATTCTTGTCAATTTACATTATACATGAGCAAACACACACAGAAAGACATGCCCCTCTGGTAAAAATCTCTTACTCCTTACCAGCACAGGCAGGACTATTCACAGATAATAATTATAATACCAACTGATAACACATCTAACATAATATACACCCACTTGAACTCCACAGCATTAACATTCCAATTCAACATATGCAGGTACTGCAGAAACCAAATATTACCCTTTTTAAGAAAGGAGAAAAAACATCCCGTATGCCTAACCTTCCTTCACAGCAAATTTTATTTTATTTTATTTTTAGGAGAAAAAAAAGGAGCAATACATCGGGGCAAGATTCATAAAATTTAAAAAGCAAACTTGAAACTTATGCTAAATTCCCATTTTCTCCTGACTGTGTGGACCTCCCATTAGCATGGAGCATGACCAGCCTTCTCAACAGGGACAGAGAAACATTCGGAAGTTGCATGCGTGCAGCACTACTGAAAGAGATCATGTACTGGTAGTGTACTAGACAATTCTGCTGGTACCTTTTTATTTTCTTCTGCAAAAGCACTTATTATTACTAATCTGAATTAATAATTTAATCCCTTGATTTTTCAGTACTTAAAAGCAGGTAACTATGTGCTTGTGAAAACCCACTGCTTAACTTTAAAAAGACTTTTCTATAAACTCTGCAAATCCCATACTGTCAAACTCAAGTTCTGACTCTTAAAGTGACCCAGGTTTTACCAAGTTCTTGCTAGAAGATATTAGAGCTCTTAGAAGTATACTTAGGGACCCTACAGAAAAACTTTTAACTATACTACATTACACAGCAAAGAATGATGGTGAACTATATGAAGAAGTGATAAAGTAAGCAAGTTTTACACAAGTGAAAGCCATCACAGGATGCAGGTCAAATGGAGCTCACCACCAAAACATTACAAAAAGACTGTGACCAAAAATTTTTTGGGTAATCTATGAGCCTCAGAAAATGACAAGTATAGTGGAAATATTTAGTAGCTTGGCTTCAAGGCTCCATTCACAAAAAGAGAAGCAGTATCTTTCAAATTAGAACAGAAACAAGGATCAAGTCTGACTATTCAATTAAATCACCAAAGTAAAGCCAGTTCAATGCATAAGATAAAGGAAAAAGTAAATTTGCAAACCAATGTAATTCCACAGACTTCTTAAGAAACTTGGTCTTGTGCAAAAAGAAGCATTTTTAAAGTACAGCAAGGGAGAGGGTTGACGTGGCAGAGAATTTAGTATGCTAGCTAAAAGGCAATCATGTAGTTAGTGCAAGAGATTGACAGAATACAGAAACACCAGTGATGTTCTGAAGATGGGAAGATTTTTGGTGTGTAATATTTGGGAAGAACTGGCAAAAATTCATGGCACACTGGACAAGAAAAAGCAGAAAATTTATTAGAAGAAAATCAGACAGGAATGGCAGGTGAAGGACCTGAAAGCTGCAAAAACTTAAGACTTGCCAAGAGCAAGAGAAGCAATTGCATTCACTGCAAATACTTCAGTCGATGACACCTGGCAATGACATCAGACTGGAAACCGAATGGGGAAGGAATTTGAAAGATGGCAAGTTTATCAGCTGCACCGCAGGAAAGAGTACAAGTGAGAAGATGCATCTAAATGCTCATCTTGGAGTATTTTAATGTAGCTGATGTTACATGGGTATGGGCTACTACAGCTATGCATAACAGAATGAAATAAAGTTAGCTGATGGCAGAATCAAAAATGGATTTTCTGGTATGCCTTCTGGTATGAAAGTGAAACCCACTTCAGTGTAACACACCTCCTTCGTAGGTAGTTGCTTTAACGCTTAAAGGTACTGATGAAAGTACATATCAACACTGTACTTACGCTTGCGCAGGGATAAAAGACACAGCACTGCATGTAAAACTATGTGCTTGCAGAGTTTTCCTCTCTCGCAAGAGTTCTACAGAACAATTTAGTAAGTAAAATGTAACGCTGTGGAGCAGAACTCTAGGCTGCAAAACAACCCACGCTGAGAAGTAAGATAACACAACTATAAACTTTATCCACCATCTTATTGGGTACTCTTACATACTCTTCAGCCACCATTTTCTTTTCTATCATCGTTGTTACATTAAAAAGAATCCCAAACTGAATATTTTGTTACTGTTGGTATTGAGAACTATTAAAAAGTATTTGATTAAGTTTTAAAATCAATATTATAATCATTTAGTGCACAATCAGGCACATTTAACAGTCAATTTAACTCATCTGGTATCTCACACCACCACCACAATATGCAAGAAACAACTGCTGGGAATTGTTTCAGATGCTCTAAAGTATGTTAATTTCCAAAGCAAAATGACTTGTGCTGTGAATTTTAACGCACTTGAAAGCCTGTACTTTCTCTCGTTCTGGAGCACAAATTTTGCATGTCTGAAGAGCTGTGATTCATCTTAAGAAAACCCATCTTGTGTTAAATGGAATGGAAACTGGACTAAGTGGTCAAATGACAAGTACATTCATATTCAAGCTGTATTATAAATGCATGTACAGTAATTTACGTCTCTCAGCTACCACAAAAGGCTCTTGATAAGCAGGTAATTTGCTAAATGGACTCCTTTATCCAAGTATTCGAAGGGCGTTACAAGAAAAATCTGCAGAGGCATTAATGTGACGTAAAGGTCAAGCATTGTGACATACCTTTCAAATAATCCCGCCTAACTTGCGATATGATGAGGAGGCTGCTGGCAGCACTGTTCAGTGTGAAGCCCTTGATGTGGGTCTCAGCACTAAAAGAAGCAGACATTTAGAAAGGAATTACTGACATGCTTCTGATACGATAATAAATGGTTGAGCACCAAGGTGAAATTATAAAAACTACTGTTCGTATGTTAAAAATATTGCTGCAAAATATCGACCTGGAGACAGCTTTTGTGTTATCCTGTCAATGGTTATAGAAGGATAATTTTTTTTTGCATTCTGACAGATGACAAAGTTGGAAGTGAGCAACAAAAGAAACAAAGTACAAGATTTTTTTTAAACAATCGGTTCAGATTCTTGAATGCTGACATATTAGATGACTAAAATAACTGCATGCCCTGCATTGTTCTGTTGTATCCTAAGCTGGATACTTTTTCTTCTTTTTTCAATAGTAACCATAATTATAAAATGTAAAACTATTCTTTCAGCAATAAAAATGAAACATTTATTTTCAGCACTGTATATTTTAAACATAAACTAAAGCATATTATGAACTAACACCATATCATTTGGTTGATTAATTTTCAAATTTCTGTCATCTAGATGTATACAGGTTTTAAAGAGAACATACTACCTTTGCTGCCTTAGCCACGTTAAAATTGTATTTCGCTTATCAATTCTTTATCTCCTGTAATACAAAACTTCATGTATCTATAGCAAAGAGAATCTTTACTTTAATAACACTGCTAAAGCTTTTCTAATGCTCTGGAAATTAGTCAAGAGAGACTAACCAGCAATCAGTTGATCTTATACTACAAAATGTTCCCGTTCCTAAATGACATATAGCCGCATTTTTAATATATAAGGATAACTTTACAAACGTTCATTTCTAGATTACAAAATCTCTACACGGAAAAGGGGGGCATTGCCATTTACCATATCAGCAATCAAGATAAACCTCACTGATCATCTTGTGGCACACAACTGAGCAGCCTACCTACTTGAACTTAGAGGCTGAGCGGATTGGGAGGTAAGCAGGGTCATTGCTAAATTATTCTCCTCAATCCCAAGGAAATCCTTCACATCACATACAATATGACTATCCTCTCAGTCACTTTCAGCCTCCCAGGCTCACAAATGCAGTCACTGGACTCGGGATTTTCTTACTCTCCCAACCAATCCTCTTAATCCCTGCCTAAGCACCCACTGCTCAGTTCCGCCTTTTTTTTTTTCTCCCCCCTTTGTCCCATCTGTCAAAGCCCTTAAGTCAACAATTCATGCATGAGACTGTAAATTACATATAACAAAGGATTTACTTTCTCCAATCTTCCAATCTTTAGTGTGATTAAATAGATGTTAGCTACTATTACAGAACTAATCCATCATTCCAATACTCCTAAATTTCTATTTAAAACTTCTCGGACTAAATGCAGTAAACATTCCTCAAGACAGTGCCAGAATGCAAAAGCAACTAGACTTGGGTTGACCAACAGATCAGTAACCTTCTGGGTTGATTGGTTTGGTTGTTTTTTTTTTCAAATGCAGAGTGCATTTTCCTTCTACCACATCACTTTTCCATGGAAGTTTCCCAGTTCTGGTAACAGGAGGGAAGTTTTAAAATTATTTTTTAAAATAAAAAGATTACTTATTTTGTGGCCTATGCTAATGCTCATAGGAAGGCTCTCTAAATATTATTTAAATTTCAAATTTGGCTTCAAGCAGAGTAAAAAGCAAAAGATGTTAGCTTATATAAACGAAGGTAGCTTTCCTGTATTTTATGAAAATATTAGGAGTTGCACAAGTTTCAGGCCACTGCACACATTTAGGCTTTGTAGGAATAATCTCTTTGTAACATGAGGTTGGAAAAATTGTCAAGCATGCAGAAATGTGTGCGAAACACACAGATTTGCTATTCTTCAGCCATAGGTACTCACACAACCACTTTCTCTATTTCAGTGAATAATTTAAGACTTACAGACTTTTGAAAATGCTTAATGTAAGCATCGTTTTGTCACGAGAAAAAAGATATACAGATAAATACCATGAACACTGCAAATATGAAGCATTTTCTGTCTTGATGCAACAGCGAGCTGTTACAGACGTCTTAGAATGTCATTATTTGGCATTTCTATGCTACAAGATGGAGCATGAGAGTTCTGAAAAGCACAGGGGTTATTATGATGGTTGGCTTTGACCAGTGACCAAGAACAGAATCTCTTATTAAATCCTATTTTCTTTTTTTCCTAAATATCTCAGAGTGCAGAGGCTTGGTCCTTTAAAACTCATCTCCAACTTTTTTAGTCTTTAAAATTTTTTGTTACTTTTTCCCTGCATTTTCAATTTACATACTGAAACAACCATCTAAGGTGGGAATTCTGAATGATCGTAATACTAGGAACAAGCCACCACCTTTTTTCTGCTCTTCCAATCTGCAAATTACTGCTGACAACATGTAATACTTTGTGCATCTTCCTTACAAGTGTGTCTGAGTTGCAGGGCAGGGAAACAGTCAATGCATGTACAAATCTTCAGTAGAAAATTTCAAACTTCTTCCCTGAAGAGTCTTTCAATAAAACTTTTCATACATGAATATTTTCTGTGACTGTTTAACAAGCTACCTAAATTTTATCAACTTTCTTTGTACTTCTAAAACATCTCCTTTCCATCTTCTACTTACAAAGATTTATCAGTTGCTACCATTTCAGGGAGCTTAATTTGATAAACTGTTTTAGCTTTTCCTTGATATAAGCCATATATCCAGCAATTATTAACATTCCTTATCATAAAACCCAGTTACTGAGATCTATTTGAAAAAAACATTATTTGTTCTTCTGAACGCAGAACTCAAATACTTTTTCAATGAAAGACATTTCTTTGGTCTAAACATTTTTAAAGAAAACATGAAAATGATAAACATCACCTTACACTACACTGTTCCTGAACATCAAAAACTAAAGATTATTAGATTTTCACAGTGCCCTATGCATCATGTAAGTTACCTACAGGCACTTTCAAATTCACTGTATTCAGTCAGAGAACAAACTCGATGACAACCACTGTTCTTCTTTTCGCTGAAGAAACTGAAAGACTTAAATTACTTAAACTTAAATTTTTGTTGTTCTTACCTCTACATCGATGAGTAGTAACATTTTTACTTTGAAGCCTATAATCTGACCAGAACACACATTACAAGCAATAATTAAATCAAGTGGTGTACCATACAACTCACTAAAGGTTAATTCGATTCTGGTGATTCTAATAACACATGACAGCAGGTTGGATTTATTTCAGAAGTGTAAGAGCTGGATATAAGGTTTATGGTCGTCCCCTAGCCACTGGCATCGCAGTCAAATGTACCATTTTGCATTTGGCAGGCAGGCAGCTGCCAGGGAGTGTGGGTAGGGTAGGACAGCAGCAGGGACGGGCACTGAGGGGAAGGCTCACGGGCAGTGAAGTGAAGGAATCTTGTCTGTTCGGATATTTCTCTAAAGAGAAAGAGGCAGACTGCCAGAAGGGCAGACTTTCAGTTCTGATGCCAAGTACATTCGTTGAGATTGTTAGTTGAAATGAGTTATTAGCCACACCTACTGTCACTCTAGTACCTTTTTAATACATGGCATATCGCCCTATGAAACACTGGTGTATTTTTTACCGTAACTCCTAATTACCAGTCATGACCTGTTTTCCCATTGAAAGATAAGGACTGACTTGAAAATGATCCAGAAGTTATCTAAACGCTTCCCCCTCCCTGCTGCCCCCCAACAATTAAATCCCCTAAACACAGAAAAGCCTTACATGCGTTTCACTTCGATGGCTTCTTCAAGACAATTCTGTGTTAACAATGCTTTTATAAGGGTGTCATAAGAACGATAATGAAACCCATCCTTCCCTTGCATTTTCAGGAAAATATCGTAGGCCTCTAAAAAAAAAAAAAGCCAAAACAAAATGTCATATTGCAATGATGCTGATCATAGAAAGAAATCACCTATTCATTGAAAAGGTCCATCTTAAATCTATTTATCCTCTGTGTACATCTTTGAGCCCAAAGCTGTTGGTCACAGCTTGTTCAAAACTGCTTGTATACAACAGTCAACTGACACATACCTCCACAGAACAAAAAGTTTGCTACTGCTCTTTTTCTATATGCAGCTGTTGCTTAAATACCAACACAGCTGGTTAGAAGGGGAAGACTCAGGATTTTTAAAGCAACACCTAATTCTGGGGTATATGGTTACAGCGTCTGGTGCATGATCACAACAGCGTTTAACAAATAATATAGGAGGTGATTCCAATATGGGGAGATCAAATTATTTGGCTACGACAAGATTTATACAAAACATACAATTTACAAATATACAGATATTTAACAAGTAAACTACGCTGCATTTGTTTGACTGATTAACAGTTTTATTTCATGCATTCACAATAACTGTCAGTGTATGAAAAGATGTTACCAAAAAGGGGAAAAAATGATAAGCACACTTTTCAGTCATTTATTTTTCTGAAACAAGATTATGCAGCTATAAACATGAAGCTAAAACTGCCATCCAGGCTGTAACATATGCTCGAAAGCTGTGTTAAGAACCAAAAATGATCTTTTCCATCTCAACTGTGTTTAATGTTTCATTTAATGAAACTCAAAAAATAATCCGTTTGCTAATTCAAATCATAGCCACAATAGCCTTTAAAATTTTTTAGAAATAGTTGGACTATCACTACAAATTTCACAGCTTAAGTGTTAAGTTGTTTTCTTGTAGTTTGAAAGTAAAGATGAAGACAACTCATTTGAATCTTACTGTCACAAGAAGCATTACATTAATAGCAGCTACAGCGTGCTGCAGAATTTTAAGACTGCTTTCCCCCAAACCAAAACTGTTGGTGTGACTTTTGGTTTGAATCTTAAACTTCTTCAACCAAAGAAACCTCCTGAAATATAGGCACAAAAATGACTATGCATAAAATTTATTACTTACAAGACAAACTCTTAAACTGAGTTAAAAATTGGAATTAACACTGCCATCCATAATCTGCTTTGGATGCTTGGAGTTACATTAAATATATATATAAGAACAGAGATAAAGGATATCACAGTAAAAATTAAATCCACTTCTGTGTATGTGAGTTTCATGTACACAAGACAAACAGACATGAGAGAGATGGAAAGAGACTACGACTGATGTCTGACATTACAACAGTGATTGCTGTGTCAACCAAAAGACCCATGAAACAACAAAAGGACGACCCAGTAAAGGTCTTGAAATCCTCCACCACGTTTACTTATAGGTCTGAGGTTAAAGCTTGGCCTGTTGCAATGTGCTGAACTCTCTTGCTTGCTCAGATGCTGAACACCAGCATTTATAGAGTGTTCACACTTAAATTCAGTGGGAAAGACATTGTTTCTTCCACTTTTATGAAATCTGAGGTACCAGTAGACCAGCAATCACATTCAACAATAACACACCCCTGTTCACTAGTATTATCTATAACAAGTGTGACTACTTATTTACAAAAATGTATCTGAGTGGCAATAGGTTTGCTCTTTCTCCTTATGAAACTCTGTTTAAATTCTATTTTTTAAAGCCAAAAAATCCTTATGCTTGGACACTCCTACAAAAGCTCTGCTGTCTTTAGACCGAACCAGGATTTCACCCTGTGTTTGAACATTGCTTTCCATTGGTTGGGTACCGAAACGGGCCTTGCCACAGTGGACATGATGTCAAGCACATGTGACCATCAATTATCACAGTCCACAAAATATAAGATCTATCTCTACAAGGAAATATATTTAAATCTTTTTCATAATGACTAGTTCAATGAAGAACTAAAAATCTTTGTATCAGTTTCGTTTTCCTGTTCTAGAATGTTTTACTGTGTATGTCAGTCCTGACCTCAGAATGATTACCCTATTCAGATTATTTTCTTAACTTTATTTTGCATCAGTGCAAGTAGCACGTTTGAAATATTCCTAAACGAGTCTCGAACTGAGACATATGCCTGATCATGTATTATCAGCTTATTACTTCTTCAGATGGCATCTAAAATTACTCAAGTATATTAGCATTCAAAAGATAAAGTTCTCAGTTTCAAAATCATATTGTGTTATACTAGCTATTTCAAGTAGAAAGATCTGTTAGAAAAGTGACAACTTGCCAAGAAAGCCTCAGTTCTCAAGACAGTCAAATTTGTTTCAGCAATTGCAACTGTTTGGGATACATGTAACGCGATCCCCTAGAGTCAAATGCTCACACTGACGAATCAAGATAAAAATGAAAATATGACTCTGCATAAATCAAGCACTAAACAGAATAGATTTTCAAAGCACCTCTGTGTCAGAGCTGGTAAGTTCATGAAATCAGTTAAATAACTAGATTAAGTTAATCTTTTTCCTATCAAAAAGATGATGTTGGTAAAAAGTTATATTCTGCCCTATTACATTCACATCAACATTACATTATACTGTTATATAAAAGTGACAACTTTGTCTTAAAAAAAACTATAAAAACTGAGAGAACTAATTCCCAACAAGAGAGGAACTGTTTACCAACATTTCTCTTTTTCCCTTTAATTCCCAGTAGCTCTAGACCACCCCCTCTCAAATACAAGAATATGCAGGAATAATTTACTGATAAATTCAATACCAAATGTCATCATAGATTGTTAACAGTTATGTTTTATATTTTTGTTTTAAAGTCTCTCTCTCTCTGCAGGGTCCAAGGCATATTTCATTTCCTCCTGCTCTCCACTTGAAAGCGTTTGTGGTTTCAAAGGCACAAGACACTTTTCTAGGAATACTGTTAATAAAATGCATTCCTTAATTTTGCCTGGTTTTCAGTGAAAAATATTTCTGCATTTCTCATTTTCTTTTGACTCCCAAAATTTACCAGTATGAAGAATTTCCTGAAAACATTAATTTTATGTCTGCCATAATACACATGACTCAAATTCACGTACATAACACGAGATTGCACTCCCTATATAGAGAATATCCAGACTCCCCTTTAGACTTCTCATCAGTGCTCCTGCAACTGAGTAACTCTATAGGGTCATGCCACTAACAACAGAAGTTAACTGTGTGAATGTCTAACAGATTCTTCTTTTTAAATCTGTGTGTTCAACCTGTTAAGTACAATGATAACACTCAGAAAAATATAACTACATATCTTGTATTTATAAATCTTCCTCATTCAGCAAAATTAATTTTTTTAACCTATTTAATTCTACTTTTTTATCTGCTTTCAAGTGAGATACCTAGTTATTTGTCATAGTGTAGGTGAAGAAAATAAGGATTTCCAGAATACTCAAATACTCTACACTCTGGCAAATGCTAGGAGTGGACTGATTTCCTCCCCTCCTTGAAAGGCCCAGTAATGCTAGTTCCAACTCTGTGACCCTGCTTTGGGATGAGATGGATAGGAATGGATTTCCAATCACAGACTGAGCCAAAGGAACTGCACTGAAGTACAATCCTCCTTTCTATATACAAACGCAAATACCCATGCATAAGTTAATTCTGTTTTGATCTGAGGCAGGAAAGTTTGCACAGAAGAGGTTTGGAAACAGTGATCTGTAGGGACACAGATTTTGAGCTTTTGTTTATAGTCTGTATGTTTCTTTGGGGGAGGAAAAGTTTGCAAATTCCACAGAGAAACACGGACAACTTTAATCTTAGTTTTAAAGAAGATAAAGACACTACACAACACATTAAATCCTCCCTTCAAATAGAAATAAATAGCCTTGCAACATCAACAAATAGAAAATAGACTAACAGACAAAACCCAGATAGGAAGAGAGCAATGATTATCCCCATAACACAGTCCCATCTCATTTAATCTCATCTAATTAATTTCTTTGCCAAATCTATAGCTTAAATAAGGTACCTGAAGTATACTTTGAAACCATATCTGACCTTAGCAGCAAGCCAAATTCAAAAGTCTCTGAACAATTTCTTTTAATAGGTAATTGCCGTCCCATAAACATGTCCGAGCTATTTCACTTGATATTATTCTTTCTTCTCACTACACTTCTCATGTCTCACACCATAAAACTTGTGACCAAACAGCTAGATTTTCTGGGAACCATAAAAACGGTATTTTTAGCATCAATCTTGTACATAAATTTAGTTTCTGGTTTTTAATGGCTACATTTTAAAGTCTAGAACATGATGTTAACCCCACAGGATAAAGTGAACTACAGACAAGCAATACTTCAGTAATTTTAAAATTGCCAGCTTCACCATAGACTGGCTTTCAAACATGCATTTAGAAGTCAGCATTTAAGTATTTTAGCATAACTTTCTCGTATCAGCTTCCGAAGCAGAATATTGACAGGTAACATTATTATGTACCTTTCCTAACACACTAGCAAACCAACAAAAAGCAGCAGCAAGCATCAGTTGCTCTGCAGTTAATCGAAATCTTAAAATTAATGCTGAAGGGGTAAAAAAAGCAGTGGTTTTCAGTTTACCTTTTGCGTTGTTTTTCTTGCAAAGCATCCTTATTTTTCTTTCTTCCACGTTAGAAGCACTTAAACTTCTGGTATCTTCATGTCTAACCTTTAAAACAAATAAACTTATTTAAGTTATTGTAATGCTATCTGTTAACATTTTTCAATGGAAAGAAATGTATTCAAAAGTATTGTTAGCTAGGAAAGTTAAACTCCAGTTACCTTAGGTACCTCAAATGGAACAACCTGACCATTTTTCTCAAGTATATCAGCCAGTAAGATTAATGTTTTTTCACGAGGAACAACATTTTCTTCTTGAATTTTAGTCCAAACGGCTTCAGCCTTTTCCCAGTCACCGTTGTTCTCTGAAACAAGATTCATATCTTCAGAAAAAAGCACATTTAGAGTATATATAAATATCTAAAGTGATTCAAAAGAGGTATCTTTGGAAAATAATTAATCAATTAATCATGTACTTCTGCTTCATATGATCAACTTGAAAAGTTCTAAACTACTTTTAATATCTCAGAGGACACCAGAAGATGCAAACAGAAAAAAAAAAACAAACCCACGAAAGGATCATATGAATTTTAAAATGAATGAGAAATCAACTCAAAAATACTGCAGAAGTTCCTCCTAGCTCTTCAGTTCTAATATTCTTCATTGTTAACTGTAAAAATAATTACAAACATTTATAAATTATGACAAATCATGAACACTCTAAGGTACCACTTTTAAGTTGTATTCTGAACTTCTTGAAATTAAAACCTCTGGTTATGTTGCTACTGAGCTAGAGCACCTACATCCAAGAAGTTGACCACTTTCAAGTCAAAGAAGTGTTCTAGGCCACAGGTTCTTGTTTTGCCAAGAAAAAAATGCACATACGAAGACTGTAAAAGGTAAGTTTTCTGAAAGAGAAAAACTTAATAAATGGCTAAAATTCACAGAATAATTCAACTGCTTTCAACAAGAGTAGCAATTATATATGTACCACTGTACAAAACCACAAACAAACAGAAAGCTGAACATTGTGAAAGAAAACCGTTAATTACTATTTAGAGCAGGTGGTTTG
Source organism: Dromas ardeola (assembly GCA_013398915.1). NCBI lineage: Eukaryota > Metazoa > Chordata > Aves > Charadriiformes > Dromadidae > Dromas > Dromas ardeola. Next base: position 30,670 of record VYZM01000915.1, on the reverse strand, counting down.
CAGTGTCTCCTATCATAAGTCATCAGAACATCTGCTAGCTGTATTCTGTTTGTTCCATGGTTTAATTCAGAATCCCACAAATGAAGAGATGCAAGGCAAGAAGGCAGGGTCAGAAGGCACAATGATGGAATGAATTGTTCACAGGGCAATCTCTCAGCCTGTAACAGCAGCTCTTCAGCTCTTCTTCCACTGTTCAATTAAGGAACTTCAGCACTTCTGTAGCTCAGACTCGACTGGACCAAGTCATAACACAGGGAAAAGGTGGCGCAATCACCTGGAAGCACTTGGATATTCTCTAGAACTGTTATAAAGTTGGCGTTTCAAAGCAGTATATACTGCTTTGCAAACAATATTGCAAAGCAATACTGAAGCATTACAGTGCAATGTTCTCTTCTTTCCAGGAGCAGCATCAGTTTAGCAAAACACATGGATGTGTAACTGGGCTGGTTCAAGATCCAATCCCACTTGTCAACAAGGTTCTGGCATCACTTCAGCTTTTTAGAAGCAGCACCAAACTTGTTGACTACCCTAAGCCAAATAAAATGATTGGTTTTAAGGACTAAATACTGCATATAACATTTTAATGCAGATTATTATGGCAGTTAACAGAGTAGGACAGAGAGCGTCTTAACACTTTTTCATGCGTTTGCCCCTGCGTTTGACACCCATGAGGCCACATCTAGAGTACTGTGTCCAGTTTTGGGCTCCACAACTATAAAAGATGCTGGCAACCGGAGCAAATTTAGCCATCAAGACAGACACGGGACCAGAGCAGATGAAGTAAGAAAGGAAGTCAAAGAAGATCAGTTTTGGGCAGCCTGGAGAAAAGCAGGCTAACTGTGGATCTAACTGCGGTCTTTAATTACCTGACGGTTACAGAGAAGAGTGAGTCAGTCTCTCCTTGGAAGTGTCAGCAAAGGACAAAAGGTGATGCTTAAAAGTTGCAGGAACGGACTATCTGAGGATGATCAAACCCTGGAACAGGTTGCCCACGGAGGCTGTTTGATTTCCAGCACTGGAGGCACTCAAAACTTTACTAGACAAGGCCATGATCTGATCTAACTTTGCAGCTGTCCTACCTCTGGGAAAGGGTGATGCCTGAAACTCCTGAGGCTCTCTCTGGTATAAATTATTGATTCTACAAAACCAAATGCGTTGTTTTCAACATTTTTGATCACAGCTTGGATTAGAAGGTAGATTCTTTTTTTATATGGTTAAAATAGATCTGAAGTTATGGCGTAGGTGCACAATGACAACTCTCTACTGTGTTTGTGCACGGGGCAGCTTCGATAGATAATCTAAAATGGTTGAAAGCAGGAATGTGCATGGTTTTTGTCTTTTACGGTGACAGAAACCCACAAACGTTTTCCACTTCTTTGAATAGATGGAATTGGTTTTGTCTTTTGAAAGAAGACTGAAGATTTTGCATGACAGAACTGGATAAATTGTATCTTCTTGTATTCTCTTGCTAGCAGGCACACTGTCAGACTTAGTCACTGCCAGAGGTGAACAGGATGAGTGGAGAAATAGGAAGGCTCCCTCCCTGTTGAGACAAGATCGCTTTTCAGGCTTACTTGATTTTTGATGGTGAACCAGTATGTGAAAGGCAGAATTGGGCAACACTACAGTTCAGTTTTGAAGCTCTCTGAGGCTGTTCAGGAAATTAAAAGCAACAAAGTTCTCAAGGGGTCTTTGGTCATTTTTTTGTGTGTGGAAGTACTCATCCCTTCTGCTTGTGGTAAGTGCAATGTGGAAGAAGCCCCTTTTATTACCATGGGAAAAGAAAAAGAGGGTTCAAATAGTATTTTATTTAGCATTAAAACATCATTAGTTCTAGTCAACTAAAAATATACATGAGGAACAGCCTAAAATTACTTCAAGATCAAATGCAAGTATTCCCTTGCTCAAATATATCAAATTGCTGTAATGGCTCATTAATATATATACACATTACCACAGTACATAGCAATCCCTGTAATGCTTTTTTTAATGTCCCAATTTATTATTTAGGGCTCTATATCCAATCTTAACACAAAACGTTTTTCCAAGACTTTAAAATAAGTGGAAGTAAAGTTTCCAGAATTTTTATTATGTATAATACAGTATGATACACTGAATAACAAAACCAACACAAACTGAAAAATACAGAAAAGAAGAAATGAAAAACACTATGCATAGGACCTACACTAAGTCTGTAGCATAGAAATGAACTTTCAGTTTTAAAAACCATTGCATTCCTATAAATGATGGAAAAGTTAGGTTGTGGCTGGTGAAGAATTGGTAGATTTTTAAAAAAATGCACCTTTCAGAACCATATCCAATTACAGGACACTCGAGATCTTTTAAGTTACAAAGATATAACAAATGAGCAGTTTTTCTTCTTTAAGCATACTAAAACCAAAACCAGAGTAAACTTTCAAATTAGGATACAAGACCACAGCATGGATCGGAAGACTTTTACTATGTAAGTTCTATGTCAGTGTTGAGATCTGCAGGTAAAAAAACCTGTACTCACTCCCTGGCAAGATGCCTCAGAAACAGTATCCAGGCTAACTGCGTATCAGGATAAAACTCTTCTCCAAATAAGGGTTATGTCCTACCTCCAATCACAAAAGGAAACAGATTACAACATGAAAAAGATCACATGCTCACTTACCACACAATTGAAGCAGGTAGTAGTACATCTCATCTCTATCACATTCAAATAGATTTTGAGTTAATTCTACCAAGTGTTCCAAAGTCTCCATCTTTAAAAAGAATGAACAACATAGTTATACCTCAGCCAAACAATTATTTTTCTATATATGTGCACTTACATGCTGTGTGCATTCAGCTAAAATAATATTTCTGTTTAAGTATAGACCAGCATTTACACAGAGCATTAAGTTCACCTCATCAGCCTGTCACACGTCCTTTCACAAACATAAAAATCAAGCAATGAAATATTTCAAAACAGTTTTTCTTGGAATATAATGACAGTTACATAGAAGACATCATATGAGCCACATACCTGATTACTTGATATACACTTTTTTGCGAACCACTGCAATCTTCCAGAGTGTGCTCTCAAGCCAGGAGTCTGTAAAATATTTCCACAAGAAGAGACGCATTACTTCACATAGAACATTCTAAGGAAAAGTAAACATAATACATGTACTTGTAACAAAATCTCATAGCTTTTGTATGTTTTTTGAAACCTGAATGAGACTACAGGCTCACAAATAATCAAGTTACATTGCATTTATGAGACTTAAAAATTGCAGTCATTTTATTCAAGACATTTTCCTTTTTGGTTGAACGCTGCCAAGAGAGTTGATATAAAATACACATGAACTGAACTGTTAAGTAATTTCTATCACCAAAGTAATACAGTATTATTGCTATTACCCTTGGTAATAATTTTTGTTACTCACAGTAAAGAACTACATCAAATGTTTCCAAATTCTCTTCATGTTCACATTCAACACCCCCTGCAATGTCTTAGCAACTGGAAAACCATGCCCCTCAATCACACCACCACCATTTGGTACCCCTTCTCTGCTAACATTAGCCATTTTCTTACAACTATTAGTACCTAAAAACAATAGTGTGTTTAAGTATAAAACAAAAGTGTGTTTAGATATTGACTTCTCTTGCTCAGTAAAAAACCAGGAATTTACAGAGCAGTAACTGTTACAATTGTAAAGTGCTGCCAATGCAGATCCCAGATATACTATATGTAAAGGCAATTCCTGTTCCAGAACGGAGCAAAGGCTTACTCTTAAGCGTGTGTACATGGAGAAACTGATGTATAACAGTTAACATGCCATAGTTCTCTTCTTAATTTTCCCAGGTTTGATGAGCCTTTGCTTATTCATTCCTCTGTTGTTTTGAGAGGACTACAGATGCAGAACGCACATCTTCAAAGAGGTTTCAATCCTTGGAAACTCCATCTGGTACAGACTACCACATTGTGCCTTCTCAGCACCACAGACAATAATCAATGCATCTGTTTCACCACTTAAATAAATTCTTAAACAAACATAGGAAAATTCAAAGTTCTTAAAAGAAACACGTTACAGGTATGCCAGTACTTGTCTGATGTATCTAAAAATACAATACAAAAAACCTGCGTGCAAAGCATCCATTATTTTCACCTCTTACCCTTCCCTCTCACAGAGTACTTGAATTTACTTTCCTTATACTCTCTTGTTTTAGCACAAGGACCATTTATAGAGAGGACTCTCCTTTCATTTCAGGTGTTCAGATTCACATTAATACAGCTCAAACGTGATTCTGAGAAAATGTCTATTCATCCCTACAGAGAAATGTGTGCCTTGACTCTTGAAGGCTTTTAGCTGTTAATATTATAAGTCTCTACTGTTTAAATGTGAAGGGCAACTTCCAAAATTTAAACCCCACTTTGTATAAAAAAGGTAGTTTGAACAAAAAGCTGTGAGAAATATTGAGTCTCAGTTCCAAAACAGTGGAAACAATTACCACTGTAAAAGTCAGATTACCTTCTGTCTTTTTAACACAGATAATTTCCTGTATTCTCCAAGAGCAGAATTATTACCATTACATCTTTCTGAAATAATTGATCATACACCAGAAAACCGGCATGCAAAACTTCAGTCAAAACGGTTAAAATTTGCTAAATATATAGGAAACAGTGTTCTGCAGAGTAAATGTTAGGCCATATAATCCTACCAATCAAACCATTTTATGCAATCACTGTAAGTTTTTTAAAGAACAGGATGTTAACCTCACAGTTGTTCAACATGGAGCATCTTCTCTATGTATTTAACTGTACTGTAAAAATACTCTCAAACCAAGAGATTACAGAAAAATAGTGGCTTCTCAAGTATGCAAAAGTGGTATATATAAACACACTTTTGCTTTCCAGGTTACTTGCTTTTTTTCCCAATTAGGTTTTTTCCCCACACACACAATTATTTATGTTTATAGGTACCTGAACGTTCAGTGCTTTTTTTAAGAGCTACCCAGCACTTTCACAAAAAATATGCTGAAAACTAAGTCAAGAATTAACATCTTACACAACAGGCTCTTGAAAATGAAAAAGAAAAAAAAAGTATGTTGCCTGCATTTGTAGCTAATCCTCTTTAGGACATGGTAAAATTCAAATGCTGAATTCACTTACAACTTCCAATATCATTGCTGATCCGAATGCCAATGAACTCAACAGCTCCAAAGCTACAAACTTTTTATAGTAAATCCTTTCCTGTTCAGAAATGATTGATGTGTCTGTCACTACAAGGACAGCTGAGTTATACAACAGATATCCTTGTGTTCCATTTTGAAATTGAGAAGTGTTTTCACATACTGCAGGTCTCAATCATCAAAAGAACATCTAGGTCAGATTAACTAAATCTCCAGGGCTTGCCTGATAGTCCATATTTGTAGCTTATCCCTTACCATCTTAGGGAATTTTAAACATTGCATTTAGCAGGAAGCAGACTTTCTACAATACAGCAGACTAAAATACAGAATAAAAAAATTAAGTAAAAACCTGTTACTCTAATTACTCTTCCCAAATTCCCATTTACTGTTTTGATTTTGCTTGTTTCAATGGACTGAAAAAAAAAACAACCCAACACAAAATTATTATTAAGTCTTAGTGTTTTATTTTGTTGGGTTTTTTTTAAAATTTTTTAAGACATTCACTGCTTTAAAGAATGAAACAACTATTGAGAGTCTCAAATAATTCATACAGCATATAAACTAAACATTAAGGTTTTCTGGCTTTTACATTCTCTTGGAATATAAAAGCGTTGTGCTGTACCAAACCAAAGGTTCGTCTAACTTGTTATCCTCTCCCTAACAGTGCCTACAGGAGAATATAAAATGACAGAAAATCCAGGACTACTTCCCCCCTTAGTGCTCTTTCACTTTCCAACTACTTGAGGTTCAGTGGGTCACACTGTTTTGAGCAAGTGATTTCTCTTCCATGAGCTTTTCTGGTCGTCCCTGGAACCCCGTAAGGTTTATCATTCATAAGATCTTTTAGCAAAGGGTTGCCTCAACTACCTTCTGCAGAAAACAACCAAAATACTATTAATTTTTTGGTTGTTTTCAGTCTAACTTCTACTACCTTCATTTGAAGCCCCTAGATTTTGTATTGGAAGACAACACGCAATTGATTTCTCTTTATCCTCTCCATTTCATATTAATTTAATGAGTGATGTATATATAATAATTCCCTGTTTCACTGTTTCTTCTCCAGACTAAGCAGAACTCACCTTAGTCATATCTCCTCTAGAAACCATTCCATACTTTTGATCACATTTGTTACTATCTTTGAGGGTCAACATACAACTCTACACTAATTTACTCACAGATTCACACACAGAAAGGAAAACTAACCAGAAAATATACTACATCTTCAGAAGAACTTTTGCCAAGCAGCACTCAAAAATCACGTGAATGCAACAATCCTAACACATTGAACGCATTTGATTTGTTCTCCTCCTTCCTAGAATCAGTCATTTCAGACAGGTGATTGAAGGGGGTCTAATCACCAGAAAAATCTTTTCTGTACTAACATTTTTGGTTGAGCTAATTTATACCTATTACAGCTGAAAAAAACCAGATTGTCTGGGCAAATACTGACCTGTCAGAGAGGAAACCATTCGATGTTTTTCCAGATTTTTAGATAATGATAGAAATATTAAAGTTTTGTTTACATTAGTGTTCTGTAATTGTTACAGCTAATAGACCAATACTATTTTTTTACTTAAAAAAAAAAAAAATTAAAAAGTTAAGTAATTTACAGAAGACATATCGAAAATGTTATTTACTTCTCTCTACTTGCCTAAAGCAACCTTTTTCTCTTAAAACACAAACTTGCTTACAGAGAAAAAACACAAAAAACAACACACAGACCAAAACCCCTGTGGTATGGTTCAAAAAGAGGACTTTAAGAAAACTAAGAGTTGAAAATATCCCCAAACAGTACCACCTCTGCTATAGCTGGCTTAGGATGAATCATTATTTAAAAGCCAGCAGAAGTATTTTTCATTTGGCACATACATGACACGAGATGGATTAATCTTTTGTTTTAACCTTCCAACACTGCACTTCCACAAACTACTACTGTGCACTGGCTAGCAAAATAATTGTTACATATTCTGGACAACTTATTCTAGTCTTTCATGGTGTAACTTCACCAATTCTAATCATTCAACTTCAACTCTGCCCTCATTAAGTTCTTTCTTCTAAATCCTTACATTTTCTTCCCAAAATTCAATCTTTGCTTAGGGAAACAGTCCTACTATAATTACCAATCCTAACATATTTGAAAGAAACAGCCAAATTTTGTAAGTGCCATCCATGCTGCACTTTCTGATGGTATTTTTTGGACAGGTAGATCCATTCGTTCTTCTCTTTGCAGCAGAAAAAGCCAGTAATAATAAGAGACAGCTAATGCTGCTAAAGGAAGAAGAATGTTTCATGATGAGTTACATCAACAGCCATAACAGACTTATGTTACCAGTACCAGAACCAGTTACTGAGATTTAGATGCCAAAGCAATGTCTTGCAAGAAAACGCGTTACTTCTCCAAAGAGACAGCCTTGAACAGACAGCTATAAGAACTGATGTATGTCATTTCTAACAGCGCGCTCTAACATAAGCATCAGTGAAAACAGAACATTTGATGGGAAGTTCTTAATTTAAAGACAGATTTTTCCCTGATTCCACAAAAACGCCTACGAAAATCTCACAAATTCCACGCATCTTCAATGAAGCCTGGGATATTTTTGCATGGCAGTTTACTTGAACGAAGTTTTTTACAACACAAGCACTGTTTGCTATGCTCTAATCTTCCCCTATGTTCAAACTTTTGGCAAAAGTCCTCACTTCTACTAAGCAGTAGGTGTGCTGCTGAATCAGAAAGTTACAAGAATATGCAGATACAAAGTTTTGTACCTTACCTAGCCATCTAAGTCTAGTTGATAGATGAGATGGTTAAAATTATCCCACACCTCTCTTTTGCCTCTTATTAAATACTCTTTCATCTTCAAATAGCAATGCATTCGTTTTAAAAAAATACTAAAACATTTATATTAAGATTTTTAAAAACAATATTAAATCTGTTCGTATGTATGAAACAAGTATACCACTTTGCTGTATTTCTTACATTATAAACTTTATAGCATAATGTAAGTGAAGTACGATAGGGGGATATAAAGAAAATACAGAAGACTGCTTTGATTAATGGCTTTGAACGTAACTTTTACACCATAGTCCAGAAGTTTATAAAAGATGCGGCTTTAAAGACAGAGGGATCTAAAAATATTCTGTGCATCAAAAAGCATCTTTCCTGTTGCAATAATCATATCAGCTATCTAACAAAACACATTACTTCTCTCTAGCTTAACTTTTCTTTAAGTCATTTTACTACCAGGATAACGCTAGAGCTACCACCTGTATATGGCAGGCAATAGAAGGAATACTTTATTTACAAGTTCATTTTCCACCTTGAAGGAAGTTTAGCTCTTGTGAATTTCAAAAATGGTTTCTTTGGTCGCAGCACGGAAAGATATCCTCATTCACTTTATTCTTTCTAAACAAAAGAAAACCTTGCGGACTGCTCAGAACTAAGATCCCATCTTAGTTTTGCCCAGAACAATTTTTTTGCTTTTGTTCTTTGTAAGCAATTTTGCCCAGAAATAAAGACGACTAAATACAACCCAACCCTCATAACAATGATTTCTTTAACGAGAAGCTCATCTGAAACATCCGGACACTTGCACAACTGTTTGGGCAAGGGATAACTGTATGAACGCTTCAATACAATCAGATCTGTACCTTCAATTTGACTACTTTTCATGTTTGATAGTGAGGGCAAGTACTTTAATGCAGCATCAGAGTTTTGAAAATTGAGTTGCTCCACAGCAAGTTATGCCCTCAAAATCTACTAAATTATGGTGTATTTGGTATTTTATTTACACTATCCAATATTTAATGAACGACATGTCTAATGGACACATGTCTACATATTTATCCTCCCTAACTCTCATGTTGGGAGTGATTACAATTCAAGTTTCTGCCTATCCTACAATCACCCAAGGCCGCAACTAACCTACTTCTACTAGGTTAATTTCTAAATAAAAAGCAGCAGCAGTTCATAATAAGAAAATGCAAAGTTTATAGTCTCCACTGGGAAAGCTTTTACTGTTAGGGTGGTTTTGGTTTTTTTCCTGAAGTATGTATTTGCCTCAAAGCTTCTGTCAGTTCACTGACTTTACCAACACGATTAGTATCTGTTGAGTAAATACTCATGATTTTATTTATTTCACTTTAAACAGGAATATATGCTGCTTTACATTAGGCAGATATTGAGAAAAATATAAGGAAACTTGATTATTTTCCTAAAATAACACAATAAAAATAGCAAAGAGCTTTACAACTTTAGCATTACTCATGACAATGGAGACTGATGTATGTTTAAGTACTATTGGAATATCCTCCATTTACCAGTAAGATTTCCAAGAGAAATTATGCAATAAAGTAATATTATTAAAAAAACATTAGACAGTAAGAGAACTTCACAACAATAAGCATGCTGGAAAAAAGGTAACATCAAAAATATACAAAATCTCTGCTCAAAACAAAATCCTCAAGGATGTTCTAGACTCAAAACAGAGCAAAAATTTGCTCTTTGCATTGGAATGTGGTTTTATGTTGTATGATGAATGAAAAAAGCATTATGAAACTCACTAGTACCTTCCCTCTAACACAAAGTCCCTGGAGCTAAGGAAGGATGTGCAGCTTTTACCATGATCCCACATTCCAAACACATTACCCTCTCTCTTTCTGGAAGGAATTTTTTCAGTAGTGATCTCCTTTGCCAAATTTACTTATTTGAAACATATTCATTTGCTTTCTTTTAAGAAAGCAGTATTTAATGCGCACTGAACTAGAAAGCAGCCGGTTTTTTTATTAACCCACATACACACATGCACATATGCGCGGACGCAAAATCCAGCTTCACTAATAGCTGTATCAGAGTCCAGTTTCATAAGGAGAAGTAATGCTTTTATTAGATGAATAGGACTCAATAGTAAGAAAAAATAATCTTTTCTTGTAATTATAGGGCTTGCGTGCCTAAAAGCTCTTCATCCTTTCCCCTCCCTCCCAGTTGTATACAGTTACTCTAATAAAAGCTATTACACCCCCTACAAACTACTCAATCTCAGACCACCGCTATCTAATAAAATTTGCATTCAACATTTACAAACACTTAAATTTTGTTCTAATCACCTCCACCCTTTTCTTAACAGGACCAAAAATAAGTCTTTGTAGGTAAATTCAGACACTAGATATAACCATCATTAAATTACACGTTAAAAAAAATACCCTAAATCCTGCTGTCACAAATCGAGAAAGCATCTTCTCCGATAGTTTATCTCCAGCATAAAATCAGCAAGACCCAATTTTATGATGCAGACTCTTAAAAAAGCAATCTGGATGAAAGAAGGTTGTAATCTCTCAATATCAAGTAGAAATATTCTCATTGTTTTTATGGTAGATTAAATCCAACGGCAACTGGTATCTTGAGGTCTGCTGACAGTGGATGTCACAATTCTTTGCTTAAATCTATTTACCTCCTGAATTAACTTGACATCTGTTGATAGATATATTCCTGTACACTAAATTCACCCAAAACAGTTCTTTTGTCAGGTCTTGAATTTTAGCAGTAAATGCCTTTTTTTTTCCATTTATTCGCATTGGAACATATTTCATTAAAATACTTCACAACAATTTGTCCCTCAGTTCTTCACATAAATGTCTCGAGATATGTGAGATACAGTTTGATATATTTAACCATTAAATATAAATGATATTTTTAGTATGAGAGCAGAAGATGAGGAAAGTATCACTCTTAATTAAAATTGGTTAAAAGAATTCTGAAGCCATGCACTACACATTGCCGTTCTCGAGGCAGGTTCCTCTTGTGGTAGCAAACTTGTACCGGCTGGTCTTCTACTAAAGTATTTTGCCATATAGTTCTGAGATCTTTCCCTATATCCCAAACACAGTAATCCTCTCTTAGTCTTCATTTTCAGTAAATCTACTAACAGAGCAGAAATAAGAGCTTTTATTCTTTCACTGAGGGAACAATTTTAATTTAATAGCTGATGTGATTTGATCTATAAAGACTTCAAGAAGTATCCACCAAACAACAAAACCAAGTTGAATGTGTCAACTACCCCTTGTTCCTATCAGAGGAGTCCATACGCTGCCAACTAAAAATGTCAGTGACCTGATACCTTTTCTTAATGTGGTGCTTGTTTCGGGTTTTTTTACAGAAGTATTTTGCTGTCCAACGAAATATAGTTTAAGGTGGAATGAACTTATCAGTACAGTGCAGAAATGGATACACCACCAGTTTAAAACCTTACATACTTTGGTCATAGGTGTAAAGTGTTCATTTCTACTTCATGAAGTGTTCGTACTTCTACTTTATAAACGTGGTTGAGATTTTTGCTAAGCTGATTTACAGACAGGCTTGCTTGAACTTCTGCTGCAGGACTGTTGCAGTACTTAACGATATGTAAGTACAAGGTCCTGCACGTGTGTTGGGGCAATCCCAAGCACAAATACAGGCTGGGCAGAGAACGGATTGAGAGCAGCCCTGAAGAGAAGGGCTTGGGGGCTGCTGGTGGATGAGAAGCTCAACATGAGCTGACAATGTGCACTCACAGTCCAGAATGCCAACTGCATCCCGGGCTGCATCAAAACAAGCATGGCCAGCAGGCTGAGAGTGGTGACTCTCCCCTTCTACTCCGCTCTGGTGAGACCCCCATCTTGAATACTGCATCCAGCTCTGGGGCCCACAACACAAGAAGGACATGGANAAGTCAGGCTGAAGACTTACTCCAGGGGGCAGACTGTTCATCAAAAGAGATGAGGTTGTTCAGCCTGGAGAAGAGAAGGCTCCAGGGAGAACTCATAGCAGCCTTCCAGTACCTGAAGGGGGCCTACAGGAAAGATGGGGAGGGACTCGTTATCAGGCAGTGTAGCGATAGGACAAAGGGCAATGGTTTTAAACTGAAAGAGAGGAGATTTAGATGAGATATTAGGAAGAAATTCTTTACTGTGAGGGTGGTGAGGCACTGGAACAGGTTGCCCAGGGAAGTTGCAGATGCCCCATCCCTGGAAGTGTTCAAGGCCAGGCTGGATGGGGCTTTGAGCAGCCTGGTCTAGTGGGAAGTGTCCCTGCCCATGGCAGGGGGGTTGGAACTAGATGATCTTTAAGGTCTCTTCTAACCCAAACCATTCTAGGATTCTTAGTCCTATAACTCTACCAGAAAGAGACAAGCATGGACACAGGCTTAATTACACACAGATTCAGAGAGTATTTTGATAATTGCATTCAGCAAGAATAATAAATGAAGGAAAAGGGTGAGTCTAGAAATAATATTCAACCATCATGCAGGTAAAACAGCTACAAGTATGGGATCTCAGTGCAAAATTCAGAGATGACCAAATAATTAAAATTGGATCAAAATGACAGACAACAACTATATTCTAACTACTTTAGGTACCAAATTCTTTAAACCTCCATTCAGCATGCAAACAAGATAATAGTATAACAGGTGAAGGGGGAAGGAAGTAGATTCTTCCAAGGTGGTGTAACATTCTCTTTTTCATTCCCATTCTCCTCGGTGACCTTCACATCCCTCCAGCTCTCGACCACCATCTCGATCAGGTTAATAAAGTGGCAGTGAACAACTAAGTAGACATTGTCCAGTTCCGGCAACAGGTAAGATGTGAATTGGAGGGATTTAGGGGAGTAGGCTCTAGAAAATTCTCTTACCGTTTATGTACCAGGTTTAAAAGATTACTAGGCCAAACAACTCTTACAGACTCTCCGATATACTACCTGGAACTCTGGAGCAACATATATGAAAAACTACATAAGATCTCTCTCCAGGAGAAAATATGATTAGGTATTTTGAAAATAAGACAACATTTTCAAACACAGGTAAAGAAAATATTTTTCTAGAAGGTATTAACCCTATTTATTGAAAATTCGTATCCCTTTGTTTTAGCCAACATTAGTTTTAATGTAGTTTAATTTAGTTAAAGTAAAAATGTACTGACTCACTTTTCTCTCTCTCCTGTTTCTTTTTTATGAAAAACAAAATTGAAGGAAAAAAGGCAAATAAACTGCCTTTCTAAGTATGGGAAAAAATCCTAAGTAACTAGAGCTAGATTTGATGACACAGTCATTCTGTGCCACTGCAAGGGAAAACAAGCTAGTATGTGACCTTAGGGTAAGAGGCAAGAAGAGAGATGGGCCAACTTTGTTTTGACGTGATCACCTTTGAAGGACTCAAGACAAAAACTAACTTATCAACTGAGGTACAATTAAGACTGAAGACAAAATCATGGTTTGATGTACTAGAGCACCCAGTGGTAGAACTTGTTCCCAGTGGAAAGCAAAAGAGCATCTACCAGCACATCCATCTACATAACTTCAAGGGCTCAGGAATCTTCAGGCACAGATAGATTTTTACTTTACAGAGCAGCCAAGGCTAACTCACTTGGAGGTATTGTCTCTGAGAGAGGCTTTCTTCTCTAGCTACCTGCCACAGAACAAATGAGAACAGACTTTCAGAAGCTTAGCAAGGCAGTCTAGCTACATGGCAAACTGTTACCTTATCAACCAAACTCTGTGAAGCCTTAGAACTTAGCTGCATTTCCCTCCCGAGTCTTCTCAATCACAGCTTCTCTTCCACCTAGCATGGCTTCAAAAGAGACTCACACCTCCCAACTACCATATGCTTCAGCTGATTTGTTCTGGTATCTGCCAGGTGCATTCTTTGCCTCATCTCCTTTCTATTCACCTTTCGTTGTCTTTTATACTATCATTCCCTGCTTCGTCTTGCTGTCCTTCCAGCAAGCAGATGAGCCCCAGAGCTTTCAGCTTTCTTGCTATGATGATATCCCAAAACACAAGCTTATGTATATGCATGCACAACGCATTTGTGACCGGATAACGTACATACCCAACTCAGACCTAATTTTTATAATCTCACTCAAATCTTGCTCTTCTGCCTTCCCCACTATTGTCACCCAGTTGTATTTTACCAAAGACTGAGATTTAAGAGTTATTTGCTTATTCTTGGGGCTTTGAGTTGCATGTTTTTCAAAGCAGCAGTTGTCACTAAGTTTCACACGAGCACCTAGTGCACCTCTGAATTCTAAAATTAGCAAGAGCAAGCAGAGGCAGTGGTCTCCAATGATAAACACCCCACTTAAACAACCATATCCTCCAGAATCTTAATTTCCTTAGCTCCTAAGGAAATTTTTTTCCACCTTCATTATTACCCTTTTAGAAACTCTTTATTAACTCTGTAGATACATTTAAAACAAATGATATCACTAAAATCAATGGACCACCATAATCTTTTTTCCAGCTTCGTTACTACCCTTTTACATACTCTTTATTAACTCAGTATACATATTTAAAATAAATTATATCACTAAAATCAACTGACCACCATAATCAGCAATACATGATAAAAGTACGTGCTGAAAGGTCATCTATGTCTAATATGCAACAGCATCTAAAAAAGAGAAAGTGGCACCAATTGATCACCTTTACTGAATATTATTTCACAAGAAAGGAAAATAGAAAAACAATCTGAGATGACCAACAAGAAAAATAATTTAGTTGCAAAAAACACTGGACTAGAGAAACACATACACCCTGTACTCTATCTTCAACATTACATTCATTAAGGCTTTGACTTCCCAACAAATAAAAAAAAGCAAATAGTAACTTGTGCATGGTTTAAAACAATAAAAGATATTTTCTTCTTCAGCAAAATACCAATTTTAAGACCTGCTCCCCTGGGGAAAAAAATTCTTTGAAAATACTTAACATATTGTTACATAGTAAAAGCATACTTAAAATATAACACATCTTACAGTAATTGATTTTGTGCCACTTTATCCACCGGTAAAATACATGCATGCTACTCTTTGCTAAATTCCTATACTCCTAAAAATTCCAGAATTTAAAACCTCTTTTTCTCAACAGCACAGACAAAGCTGTAATTCATACTTCATGGAAGTTAGGCAGGTGCAAGAAAACCTACTCTAAATAGCATAAAAAGCCAGAAAACCTTCCATTTACTTGCAGATATCAGGCGTTCAGATTTATGCCCAAGTGTCCGTCTGTGATTACTAATAATTTATGATCAATCACCAAATACTATTTGCAGAGATAATTTTGGCACCTATTAAGAAAATGACAGAAGTTTCAAAGCCCTAACAATTTGATAATTTGCTCACTATCCTATTCATGACTGCTGAACTGTAGCCACCACTATAAGTTTTGAGAAATTAAACGCCAGTATCAAAGAAACAGCTGCTAAATCACACCAAGTACCAATTTTATTCATGTAGCTTTAATTTTACTTCCAATTCTCAGATTTCATCCTTTTACTTCCTATATGCTTTAATCACTATAAAAGGACTCAACTCCTCAGCATCATCTTCTGTCAAGATACTGATATTTCTATTCTTCTGTATTCTAAGCCTTTGAGCTCCAAAAAACCCTCTGAGAACAAAATTATCAATGCTTCAACATTGTGCTTAGCAATTTCCACACACCCCCCAGCAGGACAGTATTGTTCCGCTACAGACAAACAAGCAGATCTTCAGTTAAGATTTTTTAGATGCACGAATTCTATTAGATAATTCAAATAGGAATAACTGGTATTTCAAATATTCAACGGGAATTAGGAAAAAACCATACTTTGCCTTAGGAAGGAAAAAAACCCCAAAAATTAGGTTACAGAGTTGTGTATCTAGATAACACAAAAACGACGAGGGCAAAGTATTACTTTTTCTGCAAGATGCCTCCTCCCACACATTAACTAGAAAACTTATGCAGCATTTTAAAAACATACAACTGTGTTAAGAAGAAAAATAATCACAATCTGGGCAGACTCTGCAGCTGCCCCTTTGACTTATCAATTTCAGTAAGCACAATTTCAATCAAGTCTAGATAAAATATACTAATCCTAAATAGACCAAGTTTGTCACCTACCACTTCCTATAAGCTGCTTACTATCCTGAAAAAGAGAGAGAGAGAAGAAATGCTAAATTAAATGCCAAACAGTAGCAGACAGCGCTTGTTTGGCTGATTAACTTGTAGACAAGCATTACAAATAAATCTGAGCATGGTCTGCAGCAAATTAAATTCCAGTGCTTTTAAGAACAAAGAATTCCTTCGGCAAGAGGATTAGCAACTTTACACCCAGGAATGCCAGTTTAATTTAATTGTTCCACAATCCGATATTTAATATGCAAATATCATTTTGATATATAGCAGAGAATTTGAAAAAGTGAGGAAACAATTTCAATATACAACAAGACTGTCTCTCTTCTGAACTGTAATTATACAAAATAAAGCTGGTCGAGGTTTTTTTTATTATTGGGATTGAATTCTATTAACATGAATCAGAACAAGTCTAATTAAAGGTTAAAAACTTTAAATGTTTCTAATTAAGAGTCTAAATAGCTGCACGATTACAGTACTATAGTTAAAATCCCACCTCAAAGACCTTCCTGGCCTCTTTGTATTTTCCTGTTTGCAAGAAGGCGAAGAAGAGATCATAAAGAGCCATCATGTCACCATATTCTCTGCTTATAAAATCTGAAACTAAAGACAGAATAAAACTCATTAATTACCTAATATATTGAAGCATTTTAATATATACGTCAGATATTCTGAATACTAATATTTTCCAAGCATCAGAAAGCTCCAAGAATAAGCCATAGGGAAATAAATTTTGATATATATGGAATTATTGCAACATATTACAAAATTTGTTGTTGCTTTGCAGTTGAGCATATTTACAATGTTTTTCTGCTTATCTGCACTGTATTTTGAATTACATCCAACAAAATAGACAGACTACATATTGGCATTCTCTACTTGTGGAGAGTGAGGATATAGGATTTCTTAACTACACAACTATTTGAAAAACAGATGTGCTGTTTTACTATTGTGTTGTGTTACTATTAAGTTGTTTCTTAATAGTAATATATGTAGCTAGAACAAGTATTAGCACTAACGGTTGAAAGTTCGATGCTGTATTAGCTAAACATTAGGATTCTTTTACATTGAAAATTAATATCAATTTTCAATTTGAAGAATGAAGGCATCATTTAAGGGCTTAAAGCTACACATATAAACACAAACAATTTTTTTTCTTTCAGTTGAAAGAAATGATATACAAAAGTCATGGAAGAAAAGACTCCAGAAAACACTCCATATAACCAGACAGCATTTGACTGCATGCAACTAACCCTTTTGCAGAAGGTCAGCATCTCCTTTTTCTATCAGTCTACAGTAGATGTTATGAAGCTGAAGAATTTTACCATACTTCTTATAACAGTTGATTAAAGCTTCCAGAGCTGCAGGCATGTCATCCCTTGATGAATGAAACAAAACAAGAATAAAAACAATCAAACCTTCCAAGCAGGAGTGGTGCATGCTGAACCCACTTTAGTCTTGAAAATTTCAAGGAAAATTCATTCAGTGGTCTACAATTTTTCCCCGCAATTTTTTTCCCCCCAATATGCTATGGTCATTTTTAAGTAACAGGTAAAGTTTTCCTACGACCAAACACCATGTACGCTTAGCAGCCACACCAATGAAAACAGAACTACAGATTTATACTTAAACCTCTTGGCTGTATAATTTTGATTGCATGACCACTGTTCACTACAAATTAACTAAAGGTGTGAATACTCTTCATCGTTGGATGCACTTATTTTTTGAAGTAAAATTCTTAAGTTCTGCTATGTACTATTGTGACAAAACCCCAATTCCACAGAAATTTCAGTTTGTATTTGAGTTGTTTTTCTTATAAGTAATATTGTGCACATTATATTACCTCCAAATGTCTCTGTTGAGACGTTTTCAATTTTTAAGCTCTTTAAAATTTTTCCACAGTATTTTTACTTCAGTATAGGTCTCCAGAGTTAACTAAGTTACCTACAGCTCTTTAGATTGCTTTATGTTTGTTTTACACCTTAACAGAGAAGCTATAAATCATCTGTTGATTTCTGTTTTGTCACAACTGCAGGGCTAGTGTTTTTCTATTTATATTAAGATCAGAATCCAACATATATTTTCTGCAAAAAAAGAAAAGTGACTTTTGTAATTAATTCAACAATATATTAAGGTACCGAAATGTATTTTATGTTGGCCTATCCACGTCACATATAGCCATGGCACTAGTATATATCCATGGTATTAGTAAACTAGTGCGTAAGATGCTACCACTAACAAGCACAATATTTCCACTGTTGTTATCTCAGCCCTTTGTTGACTTTTTTCCCTGTGTATGCACTATTAACACCTTCGGAGGTATACATAGTTAAAATGAAAAACTGAAAAGCCATAAAATAAATCAGATCTGGAACTTAAAATAACAAATATAAACTAACATTCTACACTGTGCAACTAACTAAATCATCTGCTGCAGACCCTTTTTCAAAGGATTAGAACCCAACCTGAAAAAACCAAACCAAAACAACAGCCACTGAAACACTGGTAAAAAGATATGTGAAGTTATTCTTTGAAGGGGAAGGTTTAAACTGAAATTGAAACAAATCAAGATGACACGCACAAAATGTTGTAAGTAGCCAAACCATCAATAAGACTGCCTTTTAGATTTCAAAAGGCTTATCAAATAAAGGGTGGTGGAAGTAGGCAAGGGGAAAAAAAAAAACAAAAACAAAAAAAAAACCCCACATAGCAGCGGCAGCTAAAGGCCGTAATAAAACTGCCCTGAAATAATGATTTTGCATTCCTGAATATTGATCAACTGAACCTTAACAAATTAAGATACTACTGATAAAACAAGCCAAATTCAGATGTCCTCTCCTCACATTCCATTTCTTGTGCAGCACAAATTTTACTTTTTCAAAGGATGATCTAGACTATTATATACTATCTTCATCTAGACTAATATTTTAAAAATTTTAAGAGTACCATCACAGAAGAGGAATTAATTTTGTTCAATAATACTGGCATTCTGAAAATGAACATAAGATGATGGATTTCTACCTTATCCCCCTTACTGAGCCCTGTTTACAGTGCATCTTCTGGCACCCCATGGAGTCATTTGAATTTTTGTCATTTGGGGTGAAGACTAAATTACAGGTTAATTTCAAAACTGCAAGTAGATGTTGCAGGCTAGATTACTGTCATAAAAGAGAAATACTATGGTAGTTACCATAGACAGATATAAAGCCTTATATAATCAGTATTTTTCTCCTGCTTTAGATGCAAGTTCAGTTAACATCTTAAAAAAAAAACAGTTTTACAGAAAACTACTCAATTTCTAAGGAAGCACAACAACATTTATACATTCAAATTAAAGTTTTCAGTGATAAATCTAGCTTTTCAGATTGATGCTCAAACAGCCACAGTATTGTCTCGGCTGTATTCCTAAAGGATTAAAGTGACTGTTTTTAGGTCAAAGCTATCAATAAATGAATGAATAATTGGAATGTCATTCAAACAGGAACGTTAAGAGTTTTCTAGTCTCTAAATGTATACTTCTGAAGGCATTAATACTGTATACCCAGAGAAAAAAAATCAGCAAAGAATGGAGATAACAAGAAGGGAAATATTGTACTTGTTCCTGGTACTAACTACTCAAAGGTGTCTGAATAAGTCTGCATAAGTCAGTATCTTACACACTAATTTACTAGACATTTGTTTGAGTTGAAATCTGATATATTTGTTTTGTTTCATTCAAGCAACCAACCAGTCATCCACAGTTTACTAGATAACGGCATTTATATAACAGATAAATGATAAAACCAGCAACAACCAGCTGGAAAACAATAAAAGGTATAAAAGTTCAGCTTCTGCAAAGAAATCGTCTGTACTACTACTGCAAAGAAAAAAACATCAAGCCTATGCTTGTACTCGACTTAATATGATTTATTCAACAACCTGCAGTCCCTCTTGTCACAAACTGCAATTAATTCCAAGTAAGTACCAGCAACTACTTTTGTAAGCAGTTTATACAATCCTGTTAGAAAAGCCCAATGAAAATTAGGAACTTACTATAGGCTTCAAATTTCGAGTACAGGTAACATTTTAATGTATTTCTTGTTATGACTCACTAACTTAAAAAAGGAACTGCACGAAAAAGATTTTCCACATTTTAAGAAAATCCTATTTAGAGACAATGATTTTAAGCTAACAAACAGCCGTACACTTGAACACAATTTGGCAGTCTTTCTGTACGGACTTACGCAT
>VYZM01000912.1:42728-54996 GCA_013398915.1 Dromas ardeola | reverse complement strand
CAGGATTTATGGTCCGATGTAGGGTGTATATACACTTTCCCTTTATTTCCCCATACTTTTGTAAAGAGGGCTAAGCATAACCTTACACTATGTAACCATATGATAAATTCATCCAATTACTGTAACTAAAAAATTGAAGTATAAAACCAAAGAGATTAATTGTTGTATTTCAAAGAAATTAAAAATATAAAATACAGACAGGACAAACACCTTTGTTACACTCTCATATTTTATTTTTGATTTTTTTAAGGCTATTTGGTGACTCATTTGTGTTAAATGACTGTTCACATCACACATAGTGCCCATTTCTTTGCTGACTTTTCTGTTTCATTTATCTGATTATATACTCTTCCCTGAATTTTAAGTTGTTTCCTCTTTCTGACATTGTTTTTTATTATTTTTTTCAAGATATAACATCTTCTCCACTTCACATGCTTGAGAAAGCTATAAATACATACATTACTTAATTTTTTACTGACACTGTCAAGCATCCTTTTGTACTTGCTCAGAATGTGTGGCATTTTTTTTTTTTTTAAACAAGCCTCCAGGATGTGAGACAAAATTTCAATACAGCTGTACCTGACATGGAAACTTAATACTTTTTCTCAACGGTATTTGCACTTTTGTTACGTACAGAACTCGGTATAATTTCTGTCTTTTAAAGTAGTATTTTCATAAAGGAAAGCTATGGATAATGGACCTTCTTCTTTTGTATTTTAATCTGTTTTTTTTTTTTTTTACAGAAAAAAGAGAATGGGAGATGTAAAATAAAAATTGGTACCCAAGGATTTCATACTGACCAGAGAATGAAGCCTTTAGTTGTTCTTTCTGCACAATTATCAAGGGGCTGTACCATTTACTCTTGGGTGTGAGATATTTTTGGTTTGGTGGAGTAAAATGTGTAACTTAATACCTGTGAAACACTGCACCGAAGCTGTGTTCACTAGCCAATGCATTCAAATCACACTTTGCTGCTCAAAAATGCATTGTATTTTATTTGTTACTAATGAATAAAATGGTCATGCTTTCATTAAACTTGAAAAATGGGTTTACATTTTTCACATGCATATGCATGGACTCTTAATATGAACATATACACACTGTGTGTAGAGAAAGCTAATAACAGAAATGTCTACAATTTTATTTATCATATATATAGTTTATGTAAAACTTCAAGGGAAACATGCAACCTTTGACATAACTAAGTTTTTCTCTGACTCTTTTTTTTCTGCCACCTCCTAATTTATTCCTTTTAAAAATTACTTTCATTGTTCTCTATTGATCTTATTGTAGCTGTAAACTTTAAGTGTCATCTAGGTTTTCTTGTTCAGTCAGAAATCATATTTTGTATGTTAATTTTACCCTTCATTGTTTGCTCTGTGGTTTGTTTTTAATCATCAACTTTTATAGAGGCTTGCAGAGGATTCTAGAAACCATTATCCCTTTGTGGTTCTACAATGTAATGAACAATATTTGTAACACAATATTTTCCTTAAATCCACGGATATTATTGTTGTATGTATTTTCAAATACTACTAGAGTGCCTTCATGTAACTGAATTAAATATAGTTTAATTAACTTAAAGTAAATTAAATTACTCATTAGCACTAATAAGTTTAAGCTTGAGAATGCATTTGAATGGGGAAAAGGATTTGAATACCTGGCTTAACAGCTCTAGTGTGGTACGAAATTAATTAGCATTACACATATCTTAGCTCCTTTCAAGACATGCACAGATGGGATAACAAAACTAGAAAGATAAGGAGCTCTGAAAATCTCTTTTTTAATTTACTAATTAAAGAAGGTATTTGCTATTGTGAGCAACTGAACTAAAACAAGATTATCTATTGAAGAAAAAAATGCACCAACCCTACAGAAGTATTAAGGACTGAATCATAAGTTATCTGACAACGTTATTTTACTTGAGGTCATATTATTTTAATTGTAACAAAAGTAGAAGAAGAAAGGACAGTGTTCTTAATCTTAGTGAAAGTCTTTTTTTTTTTCCAAAGTGATTAAATTATGTGATTAAAATGAAAAAGAAGAAAGAAATGTAGGAAAAGTAGATTTCTTTCTAACTTGACCTATTTCCTTAAGATACAGTTGCACCTTTCTTTTTGTTAAAGTCATTATCAGGCTTATTTTTAAGCTCCCTTTTGAAAATAATGATTTCTAAATCCATAGACTCTTGACCACTGTGTTAGTTTATGCTCTCTTTTTACTTTATTTTTTAACAGCATGATGAAGAAATTGCTGATGATTCTGAATTGCAGTTATATCAGATGTCACAAGTAGAGAGGAGCTGAACTACCCTATGAGATTATTCAGCTAGTCACAACAAAATACAAAAAGAAACCTATAGCAACTCCATAAAATCTGTTTCCTTTCAGAGGATTTTTTTTATCTTGTTTTTAATAATGAGGCAAGTTACTAAAACCAGCCAAAGATAGTTCACATTGCCTAAGAGATACCCAAGCAAAAACTGCTGTTATTGCTGAAAGTATAAAACTGTAGGGCTATCCAAACCAGTAAATAACATATCAGACTGGGCCGGTGTTGTCTGAGGGTACCACCCATGACAGCTGGAGCAAGACAGTAAAGCACACCTGTTCTTCTGACAATATAAGTGTCAGGTCTGCAGAAGAGTGGGGTTCAGCACCTGTTCACCACTGCATAACATCGCTGTTTGCTGGATGATTTTCTACCTAATAGTATAAGAATGTTTCCACTCAAACCAATGAAATACTCCTGTGATAGCTAATCTGTATCTAGACCTACTTGACATATAGAGAAATATTAAGACAATGGAATTCCAAATAAGCATATTGGTTTGGGTAATACCTGCATTGGCAAAACTGAAATGGAATCTTTATTGGCTGATGTGAAGAAGCAAGATAATGATGGTTTTTGGAGAGCACATGGGATCATTTTGGATAGGAGATCACTTTGTCAAACAAAGTAGAGATTTGGATGAAAGGAATCTTAGGCATATCAAAGGTGAATAGAAGAGGAAGAAGGATTGAGCAAGGGCACATTATCCCATCATGAGTAGCATAAAAATTGTCATCAGTGATCAGAGTAACACTGGGCACTGACTTTCAACACAGTCAATTTGAGGAAGACTTGTCTCTGTTTTCATACAGAGCGAGGTGGTAAATAGTTATGTTAAACACTGAAGTTACCAGATCAAAGGCAAGAAGATATTAAGCAGTCAGGAAGCACACTAAAGTAAAGGCTGTAGCATTAAGGTCTAAAATTTAGACTTCACACTTTGGCCCTTCACTAATAGTAAATGGCTTCTAAGAAAACCCAAAATGTTCTAGACTTACATTACACAGGGCACCACTCTTAGATAAAAGAGTGGATCAATTACTCATTGCCTTTGATAAGAAAATTGGGATTAGATTTCCTGAACTCAGTCTTCTGTCCATGTTGCTTTTGCTACTTAGAATGATGCCATTTACCTCTGCTCAGTAGAAAACAGTAGATTTGAATTTGCAGGATTGGAAGTGAAAGTCCATCTTGTTGCTTTCAGCACATCATCTCTGAGTGAATAAAGCAACAAAACTGTACTGAAGAACAGTGATTCTCAGTTTAGTGCACAGCAATCCATACCTCAGAACTTACTCTATATTACTGTAACAGATACAGTGAACTGCTATTCATTAACATATTTTTTTTATTCCTTCTGTATGAACTAATCCACAAGCTCAAAGTTAACTAATGTCAGCATGATCTCAATTTGAAAAACAAATTCTTTAAAAAGCTTTGACACCTAAGTTAAATAAAAATCAGTTTCTGCAACAAAAATAATCTGGAACAAATGGCATTTATTTGGAGTCTGATGGAGGTGTAGTAGAAATAATGAGATTAATCAGTTGTGAATGAAATTGAGTTTTGTCCACACTCATTTTTCTGATATACCATAATGAGCAGTAGATTCCATGACAATTATAAAATTAATATTGTATTTTATATGTTATTTCCTATAATTTTTTAAATTAAAAAAATAATAAATAAAAGCACTGAAAATGGTATTTATTTCTTAGGAAAAAACAGAAAGAGAATCCAGGAATACAAAACCTGCAACTTCCTATAGATCAAAATGACTAAGTTAAAAATAGAGAAAGCTAAATAAATAATTCTTCTTAAATAGAGTTAAATACAACATCCTGAACATATGATGAACAGGTGCACACTTGCATAGTTTAGGAATGGGGCAAAGATGTTCGTGTTTCTTCTTTTGTTCTTCCTAATTTTCGTTATGTCAATGTATGACGTGGGGATAGCATATCAGACTTGAATTTTGGAGTGAAGAAGAGTATATTGGGGGACCTCAGGATACAAAAATATAAAGAGCTCTTAAGGATTTCGTGATGGTTGTGAAATATGATTACCAACTGTGTAACAGTGCCAGAATGCTTATGCTATAACCTTATAAAAAAAGACCGCATGGAACAGGATACTTCATAAAGTTAAATCTGAATGACTCTACAGAAAGATAATGAATATCACATGTGGAAAATCTAACTTAAAAAAGAAAACTTGGAGGAAAGAAAAGAGTCTAAAGGCTATAGAACACTACGCTAAAAAAGACATCCCACTGAAAGATGAGGAGATTATGGTAACTTTGTGGATACCAGAGCTCTCTGAATTGTTTCATTATGTCTTTATATGGATCATATTCATAGAAAGAAAGCCAAGGAAGGGAAATCTCAATATTGTTTGGTTTTACTCTCAATTTAAGATCATAGATGCTAGTAAATACAGAAAAAAAGGGTTAAAGGAAGACCAATAATATAGAAAGCCATGAATGCTAGCGTCTGAGCTTTCATCTCAATCACAGAATTAGGGATGAAAAAAAAACACCAAAAACCTTTTCTCCTTTTTGATATACCTAAGATGGTAAAACCTCTTCTGTGTACACATATATGCTGCCAGTAAAAAGTGTGTCTGTCAGTTTGGTTTATGACATCAGATGGTGAAACTAAGGAAAAAAACATTCATTCTGTTGCATGTGCTCTTAGAGACACTGTGTCAGCATAGTTAAATCATCAGAGCTAACTCGATAAAAGAACCGTACTGTGCTGGAGTAAGGGCATGAAAGAGCAAGAGGTGATCTAAACCAAAATGCTTTGTAATGCAAGAGAAGAGGGGAATAAAAAGTGGAGTGGAAGGAGGAGAAAAAGGTAATTACAGATTTACAATATCTAGTGAGTACACCTAGAGATAGGCAGATTCTGTTGTCATTGTCATATCATTGCTGACCAACCCCTTCGCGAGGTCCACCAAACTGTGTGAGTCAAGGTGAGCAATTCAGCACAGGGCAACCCCGACTACAGTGTCAAAAAGAAAAAAGACATGAACCCCTGGTTGAAAGCCAGAGATTACCTGAATTTAAGACAAAGGAGAAATAAAAACTGAAGTGTTAATATCTACCATTAGGAATTTGGGAAGCAAAGGTAGACAGTACTAAATTGAACAAATGCCCATCTTTATATTACAGACAGCAACAGACAGAAAGGATGCTGAGGCTGCTCAGACCACATGGCAAAATCGTGCAGCCTGGGGGAGACTATGGGAACAAATGGGTCAAATTTGAGAGCTGAGATAAAAATGTGGTGTGAATAGTCAACAGAAAATCTGTAATTTGCCTGTGATCCTGCACACTTCCCAGGAGAGGAGCATAACAAGAAAGCCGTTTCTTGTGAGAGGGTAAAGGAACTTGGCCTGAGGCTTGCCCAGAAAGAGCATAGCCCGCATATGGCTTTGTTTCTGCTGCATCTCAGGAGAACTAGCACACGTATATTTTATAAATAAATTAATAATGCTATGAAAATATCCTTATTCTGAATGACTAATTTCTTACTAAAGGAAAATAATTTTAGAAAGCTTTCAATCTCAGTTTTTGCTGGCCTAAAAATATCAATACACTGGACCCGTGTTGTTTTTCTTCCTTAGGAAACAAATATTATGTTTGACACTAAATTCCACTCAGAGCATTATTCACATAGTTTTACAAAATATCCTTCTTTGTTCACAAGGCTTTAACAATTACAGATCAACTGGAACCCCCAAATTATTTCATTTTTTAAAGCCTTACTGGTGGCTGTTGCTTATGACACACAGCACCCAGTACCCAGAAAAAAAGACAAAAGCCTCTTCAGCTCAGGGAACACTCCTAGAAATATTTTACTCCAGAGGGCTTTCTCCTTCCAGTGTCTCTGGCTGACAGACTGAAATGTGCATGCTGATTATTCCGGTTTTGAAATGTAGCCTGTTCTTTTCCTCTTTATTCACCTTTCTCTCTCCGATTCCTGTCACTGCGTCCCCTGTGGACAGCACACTGGCCTGTAGACCCATCCACAATGGGAATCCCATGGTTTGCTGTAAAGCATGCAACCAAACACCTTAATACAGTTGGACTTGATGTTGAAACAGAGAGGAGCTTGTTTATGCCACTTTTCTACAAACTTTATCTTCTCTTATGATGGACACAGTTAGTTACAGCTGGCTCCAATGGACACACTGCAAGACACAGCTGAGCCTCTCAGCCAGACTGGTGGCATCTTAGTGAAAATGTATCTAAGAAAGGGCAAAAAATGAAGGAGTGAGGAAAAAAAGTGTGAGAAGAACGCTGTGAACACTAAGGTCAGAGAAGGAGGAGAAGGAGGATGCGCTCCATGGTGAAGCAGAGATTTCTGAGAGGAATGGCAGCTAATGGAGAACCCATGCCAGAGAAGAGACTGACGGGGAGCAGTGGAGATAAACCACCACTAAGTCGTGACTGTGAGGCCACCCTCCACCTCTGTTGCCTCACTGAAGGGACTCAGTGTGGTGGATGGACATTTCACACAAGGGAGGAGAGGATTCTGGAGTGAAGGAGTGGAGTGGAGCCTGGGAAAGGCCGGGGGGAATGTGCTTTCTATAGATGTGCAAATATTTCACTCTTTTTGGTTTTATTTTTCAATATCTGAATCAATACTCAAATGTTCATATTTAATTAATAATAATTTAAGTCAAATTCCCTTAGTTGAATCAGTTTTGTCTGTGACAGCAATCGGTAAGAAATCTCCCTGTCTACCTAAACACACAGGCTTTGTCACTCCTGTTCTCCCAATTTTCTCTCCTCCTGCTGCTGGAGGGGGAAGGGGAGTCAGTGAACGTCATTGTGGGTGCTTGGCTGTCAGCCGAGGCCAACCCACCACATTGTTGTATTTTAATTTGCTACCTTGACGTTGATGGTGCTACAAGAGAAGTGAAGAGATCCCAAAAGAATATAAATGATGAAACAACCAGACAAAACCTCTCCTTCCTTGAATATGTTAAAAGAAAAAGCCATAATGAATACTGGTAGTTTTGGCAGAACAGAGTTTAGAAAGTTTAAAAGAGAAAAGAAAAAAGAAAAACCAAATCCTAAGGCAGAGGTTAAAATCAATATTCATAGGCTTTACAGTAGTAATTCATTATTGTAATAACCCTTCAGAAATCTAGGAGCAAAAGTCTTTGCTCAGAGCGGTGCAACGTCTCATAACAGTTATTTTTCTAAAGGGGCAAAAAATGCTGAGCAACAGCACCCAGAAGAGATGATTGAGAATATGGGAAAGAAGCAAATCTGCATACACCAAAGTCAGTGAAAAAGGAGGGGGAGAAGGTGCCGCAAGTGCCAGAGCAGATGTTCTCCTGTAGGCTGTGGTAAAGACCATAGTGAAGTAGGTTGTTCTCCTGCAGCCTATGGAGATCCACAGGGGAGCAGATGTTCACCCTGAAGGCCATGGAGGATCCACACTGGAGCAAGTGGATATGCCCTGTGACTCCATGGACAACCCACAGTGGAGCAGGCTCCTGGCAGGGTCTGTGACCCCATGGAGAGAGGTGCTCACAGAGCGGGTTTTCTGGCAGGAACAGTGATGCCATAGGGGACCCACGCTGGAGCAGTCCATTCCTGAAGGACTGTACCCCATGGAAAGGACCCATGTTGGAGCAGCTCGTGAAGAGTGGCAGTCTATGACAAGGACCCATGTTGGAGCACTTTGTGAAGGACTGTCTCCCTTGGGGGGTACCCCATGCTGTTGCAGGGGAAGAGCATGAAGAGGAAGGAACAGCAGAGACAACATGTAATGAACTGACCAGAACCCCAATTCCCCATCTCCCTGTGCTGCTTGGGCAGGGGGGCAGTTAGAGGAATACCAGGAATGAAGCTGAGCCCCGGAAGAAGGGAGGAATGGGACCAAAGTATTTTGAGATTTGTTTTAACTTCTCATTTTCCTACTCTGACTTTTGATTGACAATAAATTTGATCAGTTTCCCCAAGCTGAGTCTGTTTCGCCTGTGATGGTAATCGCTGAGTGATCTCCCTGTCCTTATGTCAACCCACAAGCCTTTTGTCATTTTTCCATTCTCCTGTCCAGCTCAGGAGGGGGAACGATAAAGCAGCTTGGCGGGCACCTGGTCGCTAGCCAACTTCAACCCACCACAGCAGGCTACTGGAATTGTTATCTGACAGATGAATCTGGCAGTAAAGAAAGCTACAGCGTAAAAAGAGCAGGTAGTTACTTAAAAACATGAGAGCCCCTTAACATGTGAAGTGATCTATGTATTCCTCACTGGTGAATGCTATTTCCCTTCCAAAGCTTTGCAGCAGAACCATCCCACCATGGATTTTTTATTTATGCTGTGGTGAAATTCCATTTGTTTGAAGCTCGCTTTCAGCTCATTGTATTTCTGACATCCTGTCTTTTTCTGTTTCTGTGCCTTTCCTTGTTTAGGCCAAAAAGTTGTCTTTTCCTTTATCATCTTGCATATTATAATTTTTTTATGTGAAAGTACTATATAATTTTTGTGGTTTGAACTTGTTTTCATGTGTAACTCTGCCACTTTACCTCATAAGTTCATTACAAATCCCAGCTGCAGAGATCTCAGTTCTTCCTCACCTATTACTTTATTTTGTCCCTCTGTTACTACTTACCTCTTATACTGCTTCTCTGAGAAGGCACCAGGAACTGCCCCCATGTCAGACACAGTTTCTGCCAGCTCCAAGACAGACCTGCTGCTGCCTAAAGTTGAGCCCAATAACAGTGCTGGTGGCACATCTGTGATAACATATTTAAGAAAGGGTAAAAACTCAGTGCAAGAGCTGGGAGAAAGAAGAGTGAAACAATGTAAAATAAACAACCTTGCAGACATCAAGAGAGAAGCAGTGAAATATTTATTGATATAAACCAGTGATTTAACAAAGTTTGATAGTAAATGCAACAGTGTTTTACGAGATTCGATAGCAAGGTACATTTGGTTATTTACTCGATAGAGGACAGGGTCAGACAGAACTGTTAGGGAAACCCTCCCGTTGAGTCATGAGGTTCGGAAAGGATCCCTCTGCTTTCTAAACACCTTCTCAGAGAGAAGTCTAGGTACAACTGGATCCAGTCCTAGTCCCAGACTTGGTCAACAGTTTATGTCTAAAGGATTATATATGTGCAAACAATCTTTTATATCACTTAGCTAAGATTTCAAAGTTAGCATGCTATTAACCACTTACCAAGAATCTGTTGCGGCAAGGAATCTCTAAACCTTGAGGAGTAACTTTTAGAGGCATCCCTGCTCAAGGGGAGATCCTGGTGTGCAGACCACTGCCATGCAGGAGAGCTTAAAGGGCTCTTGGACTGTCCACTATTTATAGAGTAAGATAATTGACCTATAGTCACATTTGCATAGCAACAAAATGGCTAGGTCCCCATTCCAGACAGTGTTTGGCTGTGTTGCCAGCCATCCCCCAAAGTCCACGTACAACCCATCACAACTCCCACTGACAGTCATAGCTTGAGCAGGAACTGGGGAGGTGGGGGAAGGGGGAGAGCACATTGCCACAAGGTCAACCCACTGCAATCCTTTGCTCTTCCTTTCTTTATTGCAGAGGACAGTGGTAATCCACTACCACACTTTTACCAACACTGTCTAATGGAAAGGGCGGCTGCGCTTTTCGTTACAGTAATGACTTGTTACAATCTCTTCAGGATACAAATTTGTTAAATGTCTAGTCAGTGCTGAGCTCATTGTAAGAAATACTGTAAGAGTCATTCAGCAGGTCTGTTCAGGTAACCTGTTTCAAATGAAGCATTTCTCTAGCACTTGGCCTTATTAAAATGAAAACATCTAGCAAATGAAGACATCACTGATTTTAATTCAGAGCTTATGGACTGGTTTGGAGGTCTGTAGTTCTGTCCTTGTTCAGGGTTATTAGTTCTGACTGTGTTTACCCATTTTTTTTTTTTTATTTTGTTTTACACTTAGGTATGGCTAATATGCATTTCAGGCCTGAAGTTCCAAAGCTCAGTGTGCCATTTATACGTGACCAGAAACTGTGTCCATTTCTGTGACATCTGTTAGTGCAAGGACATCACTGTCTAGAAATGGAATTATCAGAACTCCCTCCCTGTCTATGAGTATAAAGACAATTGTCTATTTTTTCTCAGGTAGAAGTACATTAAGGTTGCACTTGTCCATAGGCTGCTTTTGAGTCTGTAAATACATGTCTTTTATTAGTATTGCCAGAGAGCCAAGGAGTTCACCTCTCTTCAGTACTGGTGTGTCTAGTGTGTCCAGTGCTTGGCTTCCCGGTGCAAGAGGGATATGGAGATACTGGAGAGAGTCCTCCAAAGGGACACTAAGGTGATGAAGGGACAGGAGCATTTCTCCTAAGAGTAAAAGCTGAGAGAGTGGGGGCTTTCCTAGGCTAAACATCCTAGAAAAGAGAAGGCTCAGGAGGATCTTATCCATGCATATAAATACCTGAAAGGAGGGTACAAAGAAGATGGAGCCAGGGTCTTTCCAGCAGTGTCTATTGACAGGACTAGATGCAATGGGCATGAACTGGAACACAGAAGGCTCCATCTGCACATCAGAAAACACTTTTTCACTGTGGGGGTGACTGAGCACTGGCACAGGTTGACCAGAGGGATTGTGGAGTGTTCATGCTTGGAGATATTCAAAAGCAGTCTGGACATGGTTTTGGGCAACAGGCTTGAGGTGCCCCTGCTTGAGCAGGTGGGTTGGACCAGTTGACATACAGAGGTCCCTTCCAATCTCAACCATTCTGTGATTCTGTAGCTATGTTATGTTCAAGACAAGAAAGTTCTGTGCTGCAACATCTCATTAAATGATGGACAATTAAGATAACAAGCTGTTATAGCAGTCCTTGGGCTTAATAAAGTTGAATGTTGTAGAGTAAATAGAGCTAAATTTAAAATATTAAGAATGACAATTTATTATAAAGTATCTTAGTTGGAAAACTATACCTCTACAGAATCTACTTTTCCTATGGGCTGTGACAAATAATGTCTCTAGAAATGCAATGAATAGCTCTGTATTAGGAAATTTGGAAGGTGTGACTATGATTCCATAATTGACCTCACTTCCAAATAGTTAATGGTGAATACACTGGTGTTTCCCTATAAATAGGTAAGTTTATTTCTATTATCCACTCCACTTAGGATAAATATCAAGGTAGCCTTAGGGTATTTTCAAGCCTCATTTTGTAAACTTATTATAACAGTAGTGTGAGAAGAAATCTAAATCTGAGGCATCACTGGGTCTGTGATTGAAAAACTGATTCACAAATTTATCTACACCTTGTTAAATGAGCAAGACTAGTCATAGGAAGCACAAAAGAGGAAATGAGGTGAAACAAAGCTGCACGACTGAATAGGCCTGTAAAACTGCTTTTTGTATTCAAAGAAAGTCAGCTATACAATGTGATTTGCCATTCTGTACTTTTAACCTTAATACTTTTTCTGATACAAATGGGATATATAGAACTTAAGGATTACACATTCATAATTTTCGATTTCCACAAATGTCTAGCTGTGACACTAGATGAACCATGCAGCTGCTCATTTACATGTTCTTCTGAACAACAATCCCAAATTTCTTGGGTGAAATTAATCTGAAGACAGGCATATATGTACAATGAAAAATTAGTTCAAGGTTGCATAAGTACAAATCTGAGTAAATCATAGAATCACAGAATCATAGAATCATAGGGTTGGAAGGGACCTCTGAAGATCATCTAGTCCAACCCCCCTGCCAGAGCAGGGCCACCCTAGAGCAGGGTACACAGGAACGCGTCCAGGCGGGTTTTGAATGTCTCCAGAGATGGAGACTCATGTGCATTTACCTTTCAGAAAGCGAATTTATTTAAGAAAAAAAAAAAAGTCCCAAAGAGTTTATAAGCCACAGTCAGAGATCACAAATGAAAGAATGCTCTGCTTTT
>VYZM01000912.1:25759-42702 GCA_013398915.1 Dromas ardeola | reverse complement strand
TTTCCCCCCAATTTGAAAGCCTAGAACTTGTTTTAAATATCTGCAGAGGCAAATAGCTTACTTTGAAGAACTTACACACTTTGTGGGGTGTTGGGTGGTCCAGCCAGCCAAGTGCTTTTAAGTTTTAGCTGGTTATCATAAAGTAGTATCACACTTAAATCAATAATAATGCTGTAAAAAAAAAAAAAAAATTAAAATATCAGGAATTCTTGTCTGCTAAGCATTATTCATTCACATTCGCAAATATTAAATGCCAATATTCAGAGTCATCCACAGATTGCAGAGATTCAAAAGAAAATTTATCATATGTGCATACTAGGAAGACATAATACTCAGAACTTCCCCAGTTTCCTTCAAAATAGGCTGGTTTCTTGCGCTTCTGTTGTTTAAAATGTGAAAAGAGTTCA
This sequence comes from Dromas ardeola, assembly GCA_013398915.1. NCBI lineage: Eukaryota > Metazoa > Chordata > Aves > Charadriiformes > Dromadidae > Dromas > Dromas ardeola. The sequence goes on along the minus strand of VYZM01000912.1, from coordinate 42,295 downwards.
TGAGTGCTATGCCACTGGTGATTTTTTAAAATCATTTATGTTAAGAGAGGAATTCTGAAAAAGTAATTTTGAAAGGCATAAATGACAGAAAGTTTCTGTGAACTAAAATAAGATGAAAACTAAGCTGCATCACAAGAAATATCACATGCATTATAGCATTCAACAGGTTTTCTTCTCCGTCATTTGATGTACCTGAGTCTGTAAAGACATTTTTATTAATATAAGGGAGGTGATCTGTGGGAGCAGTATTGTACTCAGCAAAAGAACATTTCATTCTGTCTCCCTGCTGATGTCTGTGACCCATGTGAGGGACTCATTGCTATTATCATATATTGCATGTGAGGAATGAAGTGATTTGTTGTATTTCCAGTTATATCAGATTATTAATGAGTAGATGCAAAGTGTTCATGGAAGCACTCCTTTAGCTATGTACAGCATTTCTCTTTTTCTCTTTCGAATCCACTTGATGGAACTTTACTATTTAAAGTCTGTGGGAATATTTTAGAATAATAACAAAGTTCAAGCATGTGCATTGAGTGTTTATTTTAGACATTTTATGTCTCTTTCTGAATTCCCGTGATCTTTTAAAATTATTCTGGGTGAAACTTCCTTCTGAAAGGCAGTGAAGCAAATGTAAATCTTTGCAATGGTTTTAAACTAGAGCAGGGTAGGTTTACATTAGACATTAGGAAAAAGTTCTTTACAATGAAGGTGGTGGGGCACTGGAACAGGTTGCCCAGAGAGGTGGTGGAGGCTGCATCCCTGGAGACATTCAAGGCCAGGCTTGATGAGGCTCTGAGCAACCTGGTCTAGTTGAAGTTGTCCCTGCTTACTGCAGGGGGGTTGGACAAGATGACCTTTAAAAGTCCTTTCCAACCCAACACATTCTATGGTTCTATGATTTGTTTATTCATTTATTCATTTATTAGAGAGAGGACAAGTATAGCATGTCCAGTACTAATAAAGCTTCTCTATATTATTCTGCCAGTGTACCCTGTCCTGATCGAGATAAAGTACATCCTTCCTTTTAGATTGAACTGTAACTCACTATCATTGTGTGCTCACTCTTTTGATTGTTCTGGGCAGATACAGTCAAGTGAAAACTGTGACATATCTGATACAGTTCATTAACTAATATATCTATGACTGTTATGCAGCACACATAAACAGCATAAACCTATGCTGTTTATGAAATTATATATATTGGTAAATATATTTAGTAATTTGGTGCCTCCTGTTAGTTAGACTATTAAAAAAACAATTGGTTAGAAAGAGAATTGTAACATCATTAAATGAGGTGTATTGACACGATCTCTACAGAGCTACGCACATATGTTGTAGGAGAAAAAGGCAATAATACTTCACATTTTTTTATACAGTTCCAAACCATATAATGAGTCTTTCAGATCTCTTCTTTTACAAATATGTTTAAGTACCACCAAAGTCAATCGAACTCAAACACACAACCACCAGGGTGAAGACTTTTTTTTTTTTCCTTGACAGTTATCTGAATTATACTGCAGGGGCAGAAATTACTTATGGCATATATAATTTATAAAATCTGTTCATATAAGCCATATTAATATAATCCTATAGTAAAACTGGATTTTTATCCAGTAAGGACAATTCCTATAAAGGAATTATTAAGTATCAACTTATATTATTAATGCATTAAAGAGGGAGGTAAATGTTACCTATATGTGCAATTTTGTGAGACTCCATCTTCCAGACAGAACTTCTTTTAATAATTCTCTCTGGCTGTCATGGTTTGGGCTGAGCTGGCTGCTAAAATGAATGGCAGATACTCTCTTTAACTTCTCTCCCCTGCCAAGGAGGGACAGCAACTCCCTTCAGGGGGAGAAGGATGAAAGAGAAAAGATTTATGAGTTTAAGAAGAAACTACACTACTTTAATGAAAATATTAATAAAATAATAAAAGAAAATAATGAAATAGATACAATATATACAAAACTGTATCGAGCTCCCAGGATGACGATCACATCACCGTCAGGCACTGGGAATGTCCCAGACTGGACTCAGCAACAGATGGGAACTGGATTCTGGACCTGGATTCAGGAATACATGGATCAGGATCAAAGGCAGACAAAGAGACAGAGTCCTCCTCGGACATCTGCCATTGAAGAAAAGAGGGCTGATCCTTCGATCCCTCTTCCTTTATACTGAGCATGATGCATATGGGATGGAATACCCAGTTGGTCAGTTTTGGGTCACCTGTCCTGTCTGCTCCTCCCTGCTGGTGCAACCCCTCTACGTTTTTCTGCTTCCAACCCTCCAACGGGGCATATAAAAAGGTTATGTAGTAATAAGTGTAAGCAAAAGCCTCTCTGCATATCACTCCTTGGCCCAAACTATAAACAATCAGGTCTTATCACTCAGGAAGTGGACTACTGTCTTAAAAATATGCCATTAATTTCAGAGAGTTTGGTTAGTTAGAAGAAGCCTAGTTTAAAAGTAAAATTACTTAACAGAAAATTAGTTCTGTTTTACCTCAGACCAGGACAATGGCTTTCCTGTTGTCTGCCCCTTATACTATAGTTTCCTGGCTATTCCTTTGTGCTGCAAAAAACACAGACTACACAGCAGATCACTGCCAAATTTATATTAAAAACAAAAACAAAGACAATCTCTATATTTAGGTAGGAAAAAAAAAGAGGAGATGCTATAAAATAATATTAAAATATATTTTAAGAAAACAGATTTGTTGTATTTGGAGGCATGCCTCCCACCAATACCAAAGCAAACATAGAAGTGGTAGTGTACTGTCTTCTCTCCTTCCTCCAAAAAAGTAGAAAAGAAAAAAAATAAATGTTTTAAAAGAGCTATAAGGTAAGCGAGTTCAAATGAGCTGATCAGAGAAGCAGGGCAATAAGTGTTTTAATGTGGCAGGAAAAAATAATAACTTTGAAAACAAGTTGGATTAATGTGAGAGTCTTTCAGTAGAACACTGGAAGAATTCTCAAAGCCTGAAGGTATCCTCTGAAATCTTCTGCAGAATATTGGTACTGCAAAAGAATACCTTGTACTGCTGTATATTTGCAAAGAGGAAATATTTTCTTACACATATATTCAAAAAATAGTGTGGAGTTATGAGTAATTTGAAACATGAATAAAATGAATTCTTTCTAACCTCAGATGATTTTTGGTGAGCAGGAAAATTCTTGTGATAGGAGATAATTTTGGTAGATAATTTCTCTATATCACAAACTATCATTCCTAAGAGCACTGAGTCCCCACAATGAGTCCAAGTCCCACAGGACAGGTGTGTCCGACGTCTAAAATTGGGGCAACTCATTGCAGAATGTAGAATAGTGGAATAAAGATGATTGCCAAGATCAGATATTGTGACTAAAGAAGAACGAGGCTGGACTGTACATGAAGCAGAGATAAGAGTGGAAAATTACAGTATTAACTATATAAACACATGTCTCTGAGAAGAAGTAAGTAAATATCAAAACAAAAATAGAACCTGTGCTTGTCTAATACATAGAATTATTCAGATATTGAAGAACAGACTGGGTACATTAAAAGAGGAATGTAGAATGGAGAAGAGAAAGTATGAAAATGAAGTACCAGAAGTAAATATCTAAAAGTGTAAATGTGAGATATCAAGATATTGGTATAAACGTGAAAAGAATTATTGATGAAAAGACCAATATTCAGAGAGAGGTAGATGGTTTGAAAGTGGTTAATGAGTAGCTGAAGGAAACGCAACAGAATTTCAACACGTTTCAAAAACCCATATTGAAACATGTAGTCTAGACAGAGCTAGTTATTGCAGCCTTTAGCCACCAGCAGCATGAAGAGGTAATACAGTTGTTTAGAGGAGCAGCTCAGGGCTAAGGATAGCTTGCTTTATGCTGTGTTGCAAACAGGTGAAGGAAAACGTTGCTCCCACATTATAATTATGAAAGAAATGCTATCACAAATATTAAGGTAGTACAACCCTCTGCTTCCAGCAGCTTCTCAGGAAGTCATAAATCGAATTCACATCTATAGTATGTTCACTACAGAACTAAATAATGTGGGAACTAAACCAACCTGACTTTACTGAGGACAAGTAGGGAGTAGGAAATTCATGTCTAAATTCTGGAGATGATAAGAATTGAATGTAGCTGTTAACCACTATAAATCAATGGGAAGTTTAGACTAAAATATACATCTTGGGACAATGTATCAGGCCTCAGTATTAACAGGCTTAAGCATGACGTGATATACAGACCAAAATGTCAGAAGAAATTATTTATTTTTTTGTGGGTTGCAGGCAATGCAACTAAGTAGTGAATGAGATAAAACAATAAAAAGGGCACTATAAAGTTGATATGACTGTATGTCTATAGTATTTGTATCAGAACCATATCATACACACAAACCAAGAAAGGTATCCTTCTGGAAAATGGTCAACTTTTATAGGCTTGCCTCTTAGTACAAGATAACAAAACCTGTTTTACAGCAAAAAATACCACAGATCTATCAAGTGAAATACATAGCTGCAAGAGGAAGACAACAGCATGGAGAAAGTACAGGGTGACGTTCCAAAATGAAAGGAGGAACAATAAAGTGCTAGGAGGTTGAGGAGTTCAGGAAACTATTGATCTCTTCAAAAAGCCTTTTTTAAGACTTGAAAAAATCAGAAAGCTTAAAAAAAGAAACTTCAAAAATGAAAGTGAATGCCCTCAGGTGTTCATCCTTATGTATACATAAAAATATCCAGATGTGAAGAAGGTATTTCGCAACTGATGGTGCTAATTCTATAGTTGCTATGGAACTGCCTTATATGCCTGTTTTGGGAGTAGAAAATGGGAAATAATTTAATAATAAACTAAGCAAATTACTCAGTCTGTCAGTTGGGAACTTGGATGAAAGGACTAACATATTTTTCTGGAAAGGTTAACCAAGTGAGCGTAAGGGAAATCCTGGGATATCAATGGGAGGATGGAGGGTGTTAGAAAGTGTTTTAAAAATATCTTGCTGACCCTACTGTTGGGCAGACAGTGACAGGAAATGGTGTTTTAATGACACACAGTGTAGTGATAGATTTGGTTAATTTTCAGGCCTGGCTAGAAATGCCTCAGGCTATTACAGTTCTAGTCAATCATGCAATTTGTTATTATCAAAAAGATTGGAATGGGATTCTGTCAAAAGATGTCCCAGAGAATGCCATAGCTGTATGCAGAAAATAGGAAGAGATTTGACAACTCAGTGGCAGTATTATGTGTTTACACAGCCTGTGTAAAGCTAGAGGGCTACTTTGAAAGCAATCCAGATTCCCCTCAGAGACAATCTCAGCAATTGCAGAAGTGTTAATTGACTTGGAGGAGCAGGAAGTAATTCAGGAATACAATTCAATAACTCACCAACATAGTAGGTTGTAAAAGGCAAAATGTCTTAGAGAGATTGGCAATGACTGTTATGTTTAAACATAGTAACTCCTGTCTGCTCTGGTGGTGGCATCCTACTTAGAGACAGAAGTAGCTATTGGAAACAGGATGAAGCTCTTTTCTATAATAAACATATCCAGTGGATTTTCAGCTATCTCCTAGCATGAAGAGAATCAGTGTAAGTTTGTCTTAAACATTAGGGAATCCATGTATGCAGTTTCTTGCAGCAGTAGAGAAAGATTTTGTATAACACTTCTCATGATTACTAATACCTCAGACATTTTTCAGATGTGTGAAAATATTAGCCTGAATTGTAGTCAATTTTCAACTCTGATTAATTGCAGTCTGTTTATCTAAATTTACCAGGGAGCTTCAAATTAACGCCGTACTATCCTTCCCTTCAATGTCTACTACTATTTTGTAATATCATACATTACTGCCAAACTTCTGTTTTCTTGACTGAGATGGCTGTATTATAGCAAAGGTAAAAAGAGTACTAGAGATACTTTAAATTTCCTCATAGCGGTTTTATGAGGTTTAGTTAATATTTGTAGAATACTCTGAAGTCTTTAGGTGCCTGGGTACCAGAAGATATGTTTTTAATTACAATGAAGATTATTATGCAATCCCAAACCCATGAGATTTTGGGGATGTTACAGTGGAATACAAGGATAGTTCCCCATGCAGTAACTCTTTACGGGAAGTTTTAGAAAAAAAATAAAAATTCTCTAGTGTGCTTTGCAACACTGTGATTCATTTAGCTACATTTTTTTTAACAATCTGATAGGGAAAGGGTTGATTAAACTGATATACAATTATATAAAGTGAGGTGTTGAGAAAGAAACATGATACCAATTTGCCTCCTAACATGTTATATAGTCAATGGCACCTATGTGCACCAGTACAGTATTTGGTCATAAAGGCACACTTTTACTTTACTAGAGACTTTCAGCATCTTTTCCTTTCTTTTATCTCCACTATTGAAAACTATTGTACTTGATCAGTATGGGAATGATAAACCATGATAAGCAAGTTTCAGTGCTCATTCAAATATTTTACATCTCCTGCCAAATTTGCTTTTAAAATTTGTAATTGATTGACGGTTTTGTTTTTTTGTTTTGGTTTGGTTATTTTTTTTGTGAGGGACAGAAATTGGAAATCAATGTTGCAAATTAAAAACTCTGTTTTAATAAATAGGATAAGAAAACAGTCGTAACTCCCAAGTTATACTAGTCTCATTTTAATAAAACTTTCTTTATAGTGTCTTTTAGAGATTTTGGAAGGGAGTTCAATGGCGTTCCCCAAAGACTCTCGTGTTGTAAAAGCATGTTGCAGCCCTATTAAAAATGCATCTAGAAAGCAAAAATTTTTTGAAAAATAATTCCTCTTAATTTTAGTTAGTGTATTTTACATTGAAAGTTTTGTATATAGGATGTAATAGATTTACAAAAATTGCAGGCTTGCAACTGAATGCCATTAAACATTAAAAATTTTAATTTTATTTTTACAGGTATGGGAAAATTGTGGTGAAGGGATGAGGGGTGGAGTGTATGTAAATTGTCCATCTTTCTTGCTGTTGTGATGGTGTTATTTTGACCTTTTTGTGTGGAATTCTTATTGTGATGTAAGAGAATTTTGTGAATTTTGTGGGAAGGACACATGTTTGAGCAGTTTGTGAAGACCTGTCTCCCATGGGAGGCACCCCACACCGGGGAAGAGAAACAGCGTGAGGAGACAGGAGGGGCAGAGATTATGAAGTGTTATGAATTAATGAAAAACCCCGTTCCCCATCCTCTTGAATTTAGTTGTGGGGGCAGAGGTTGAAGAGTCATGAGTGAACTTGAACCTGAAAAGAAGGGTGGTGGGAAGGTGGTTTTAGTTTCAGTTTTGTTTCTCATTACTCTGCTCTATTTCTAATTGGTGATAAATTAAACTGATCTTCCCAAGTCATGTCTGTTTTGCCCATGACAGTAGCTGGTGAGAAATCTCACTGTTCTTATCTTGACCTGCAAGCTTTTTCACCTTCAGCGGTTTCATGGCTGTTGCCTGTTGCATTATTTTGGCAAATTCTCAAAAAGTTTGTGATAAGAAAGTAGTTCCCTTCCCTTCTGTTGCCATCTTTCCAACTGTTTTTAGGTACAGTAAAACTTTGCCTTTCTTGCCAATTGGATTGCTTTAAAATCATAGAAACATAGAATTGTTTAGATTGGAAGGTACCTTAAAGATCACCTAGTTCCAACCACCCTGCTATGGGGAGGGACACCTCCCACTTGACCAAGTTGCTCAAACCCCCATCCAGCCTGGCCTTGAACACTACCAGAGATGGGGCATCTGGAACTTCCCTGGGCAACCTGTTCCAGTGTCTCACCCACCCTCATAGAGAAAAATTTCTTCCTAATATCTAATCTAAATCTCCTCTGTTTTCGGTTTAAAACTGTTACCCCTCGTCTTATCACCACACTACTGGATAGAGAGTCCCTCCCCATCTTTCCTGTAGGGCCCCTTTAGGTACTTGAAGGCTGCTATAAGGTCTCCCCAGAGCCTTCTCTTCTCCAGCCCGAACAACTCCAACTCTCTCAGCCTGTCTTCATAAGAGAGGTGCTCCAGCCCTCTGACCATCTTTGTGACCCTCCTGTGGACTTGCTCCAATCGGTCCATATCTTTCTTGGGCTGAGGGCTCCAGAGCTGGATGCAGTACTCCAAGAGGGGTCTCATGAGAGTGGAGTAGAGGGGCAGAATCACCTCCCTTGACCTGCTGGCCACACTTTTTTTGATGAAGCCCAGGATATGGTTGGCCTTCTGGGTCATCTGTTAATGATCTTCATATGTTTTCTCACCACATCCAGCTTTCTCCTTCTATCTCTCAGCCATGGTGTTAAGAGCTTCTCACTCAACCTCAACCAAAGCGGGCTATGCTAGTGCAACCCACCACTATCACCAATGGAAACTGCTCACTTGGCTTCCCATAGAGCTTGAAAACCGTGGGTTTGGGCTGATAGAGGGGATCTTTTATAGAAAGAAGGGAGTGACAGGGACAGTGTCAACATATTTCTTCTCTCCAGTTGCTTGCACCATGAACACAAGTTTAAACCTGCAGGCATGGTGTATGGTGGTACTGCTTTATAACTGGTACGAAGCTGGGAACATCTTCCCTAAATTAGTCCTCCTATCTAACTGAACACTTTCAGCCTCTTGGGATATTGCCATCTCCCAGAACAGCAAAGACAGATATAAAAGAATTTAAAGGGCCTGATATATCATTTGATAGTTCAGTGTTTAAGCAAGAAAGGTTTTTCCTTTTACCCATCAGGTGCTGCAAAAGAGTTACAGGTTTCATATGAAACTACTGAATATATCTTCCTTATGAAGTTCCACAATGACAATGAAGTAAAACATGACGGACAAAAAACTTTTTCATTTCTCTTCCATGAAAAAGAAGTCTTCATTTTAACATAGTAAGTACATTTTTTAATATATGTAACTATAAAATTGCATAGAGGAAAAATAGCATGGTTTATAAGAAAGAAAAATCCAGCTGCATTAAAAAGATCAAAAATATATCACAAATTACATTTTCATAATGATAGTCATACAGATAGAAATAACATTTAAAAACATATTCATAAAGAATAATAGGTCAGCAAAAGTCTACTATTTTTATATGCAGTGTATGGATTATTCTGCCACATTTATTTGCTGTGAGGGATTGATTTCTCATGACAAGAACTGTATATTTTTCATTTAAAAATTGAATAATGTGAACATATCTGGTGAAAAATATACAGATGCTTCCATATTTGAGCCAATACCATTTGGGAAATGGCATTAAGTCTTTAAGTAAAATCCAGACAGGCAACACTTATTTACAGTGTATTTACAATGAAACATTCATCATTCCCTAGCTATTTTCTATTTGAGACTCTTTGTGTTATAAGAAACGGAAAGAAACTTTCACTTTAAACTCTATTAGATAGCCTGTGTAATGTAGTTATTCAAAAAGATTTAAGAGAAGAGGTTTTGTACCTACTAGAATGGGAAAATAAGATCAATATTTTCATCTCTGTTTCTATTTAATAAGCAACTCATTGACTTTGCAGGAATTACAGCAGACAAGAAATCGTAGGTATACTTCTAGCATTCTCAAAGGCACGTGTCAGGAAGGAAACATAAAAATTTGTAACTTCTTTTTTTTTATTATTTTATGATTACAACAAGGTAAGATGCCCTATAATTTGTCCAGATACTAAAAAATAAAAAATAAAAAATAAAATAAAAATAAAAATAGGAATAAAATCATACCAATACTAGCTATTAAGTTTTGGGGTTTCTTCACTAAATATTTTCAAAGGCAGCTGCTGTTTCTAGTTTTGTCAAATGATTAATTTATGTTTCCTTTTTAATCTATTACATGATGAAAATCCTCTCTTTCATAGACTTGGGCATCTCTTAAAGTATTTTCAGTTATCAAGATACAATTAATGGTGTATGATTAACACATATCTGATTTATTTGTAATTTTTTTTTTAGATTAAAAGGAAAAAACTTTTGAAATAATTTTCATGATGGACAGAGATATTGATATATTGATATTTTCTTCAGACTTTACTGTGAAAGTATGAAAAAGATGAAAAATAATTAAGAGCTTATAAAGAATACAATGTTTTGAAATTTTGAAATCCATTTTAAAGTATCTTTAGCTTAAATGCACTTCCAAGTGATACTTACTAATGATATCACAAATACTTTTGTACCAGAAAGATAGCTTTTCTCCTTACAAAGTATTTGTCAATTATATCTTTGAAAAATGTCACACAGATGAGAGCTTAGTCTCATAATGCAGCTCTAGGACCTTGCAGTTCCATGTAGAAATTTCTTCTATACTTTGGTGATATCATATCTACTGAAATGTTGAGTTACTTACGTCTGATAAGGTGTTTGAAACAGCAAACCTGATTTGGATAAGGTAAAGACTACTTAGTTTAACCCTCATTTCCATATCTTTTTGTAGGACCCTATTGTGTTTTAAGTCTAGACTTAAATAATTTAAGTAAATGGTAAGTAACAAATTTCAGTTGCCAAAATCAGGCTTTCTTCTGTAGTCCCTAACTGGCAATTACTACGTATTTCAATAGTGCATGATTTTTCAGAAATTTCATTAGTACACCATTGATTGCTCATTTTTCAGCTCTCAAAACAATTTAACATAGTCTCTTTCATGCAGAGAATAACATATTCATATTATTTGATTTTTGATGAAACCAAATGACCCTTTAAATTTGCAATAGGGTTCTTTAATTTTGCATGAGTTTCTTTACTGCTGTTCATTTAATTCTCTGTTTCCATTAACCATCTGCAAGCATTTGACTCTATGACAATTATTCAGCTGTGCCACATCATGACTGACATATTTTAGAAATGTTTAAAAGAAAAAGAGAGCAAGAAAGGGAGGAAAAAGACCCACATTCAAACAAAAAAGTCACAGTTCAGAATCCTGTATTTTCCATACAGCTGAGACATCTGAATAGTAATTATTGGCCTGATTGTATATCCAACCTAATTGCATTTTGTCTTCCTTTCTGACGAACACTTCATGATGATGATGATTACTCCCACTAAAAGATGCACAGTCCATTGATATTTCCCCACACTGACAGCCAGAGGGCCCTGCAGATAAAAGCCTATGCAGGCAAAAATGCTTTTTTCTGTTTCGATTAATTCAACTATGATTTTTCAAGTAAGAAAGAATCCCCATGTATTCAAGTGGGAAAGAATCCTAGTTTAGATGTCTCTCATCTCCCAGCCTGCCCTCCACATGGGGGGAATTGAGCTAGTGTTCATTAGAAAATGCCTTAATTAACAAACATAACTGAGAGGCCAAGCCAGGGTAATCAGTGCTGATTAACTAGGCCACCTCTCTGCACAAATTAAGAAAGTTGCCTTTTCCCCTATTTTTAAAAAGCATTCCATTCAAAAGAATCTCTGTGATTGTTTGAATGGTTTGGATTACGAAAAAGTTTAGCCACAATAATTTATTCTTAATTTTTACATGTTTATTGATGAATTAGGTAGAAACATTAGGCAAGTCCTGTGGCACAAGGAAGAGAGTTAACATGTTTTCATCCATCTCTATATTTAACAGGAGACCCATTAAGTTAGATTTCCACTGCAAGCTTAAGTACACAAGTGGAAACAAATGACTGCAAAAATAGAAGGCTTTTATACCTTTGGCATTTTTGTCTGGGTTTTAAAAGTATGATGAAAGCTCTGACAGAAGCATGAAACTCACACTGTCTTGAAAGACATATACAATTGAATATTATAAGAAATAAATAATATCTAAGAGAAAGAATAAAGAAAAAAACAAAGACAAATACTTTTGCATGTTCCTTTTGATGAGTATTTTTGTTTTGTCATAAATGGATATACAAAAATAAGAATGTCTTCTGAGGACTCATTGTCATAATTCCTTGCAGCAGCTTGGATGAATTTCTTCAAAGTTGAAATTAAAATCAGGCACAGAACAGCCCTTTTTCTTTCTCCAGAGTTCCCAGTTGAAACCAGGGGACATGCCAAAGATAATAGATCAAAACTCTTTGCTCCCTTTACCAGGGGAGAAAAGAGAAAACTTTGGGGACTTTTTTAGTGATGGGCAAAGTACATTAAAGAAAATTAAATGGAGCTTGGATGTTGTCCAAGCTGAAGACATGGAAAGATGAAGAAAGTTCTGCATAGTCAATTCTGGCCATTTTCTATTGCATAATTATTCATTAATTTTTCTCTCAGATTAAATTTGAAAAGTACGGATAATTCACCTTACAGTTTCCCTATGAAGAAAAACAAAAGCTGTACAAAGGGAGTATAACTCTTCTTCAGGACTATAGTACTACCTGAAAACTCAAATCTCATGATTCTTGGAAATGTCACCCTTCCTACAGGAAACATGGAGTTGTGCTGATCCCAGTGAGTCCCTGCAATCAAAATATGTGCCCAATTCCTTCCCATGCTGCAAGTTCTTTAGAGACAAAGCACTGGAACATATCTGCACTTAGTATCAATATTTCCCAGAAGGCTAAGGAATCTAAGCAAAGTTTTCAGTTTTTTTAGTTTTTATTTAAAAAAACAAACAAACATATAACTTATGGCAATTTTTTCATATTTTAATCAACAGATTTGGTCTTCCCTCCCCCTTCTTAATTCTCTACTTCAGTGAGGTTTTTCTAACGTAAAATTTCTCTTCTAGCTTTTTAAATGCTGATTTCTTTGCTTTAGAATGAAAACTATAATGAAATCTCCTTGTACAATATAGCTAGGAAGGAGTGCAATTCTGAATTATATCCTCAAATCATTTCAGTGTTATTAGTTTTATCCTCCCTAGTGAGAGAAATACAGTTTCACTCTCTGTACAGTTTACATCCTCCTAGGTTACAAATCTGATGTGTACTCTTGGAGCTCATGTTGAAAGACAATTAAGTACTATATTTGATGTGGCATGAATTAATGTGTATTTCACACAGATAAAAATTTAAGTCACCAAGTGTATTCTACTAGTTACTTTTGTTTAGCTGATGTTCATTTACATATATAAAAAGCATTTTCCAAGGCATCTATACAATATCATTCCAGGATTTTATATAGGGAATAGCTTTTAGTTTTCTGTAATTACCCAATTGTGTCATAGTCTTTACCTGAAAGATATAAAAGATTACAATTTGGACTACCTCAATAGGCTGTCTGCCAGTGATTCCTTCTTTAGAACATGATAGGCTATAAAAATAGCAGTAAGACTAGCACTCTTCATTTGTAAATTACTTATCTGCACTTTTTGTTTCCTTTTTGAATGAAATATTCTAAAGAGCTGTCAACCTGAATATCTTATAGGAATTATAATGTTAACAGTAAATTGCTAGTTCAAAGGTTGTAAATTTTGATAGGTAACTCAAAGGCAAACTCTAAGCCTATACAATATATACACAACAGCATCTGACTTCACTTTTTTCATGGACATTATAATATTTTTGAAGAATTTTAACTATGAAAATTAATACAACTTGATGTGGGATGCTTACTTAAATCTAGGAGACAGATTAACTTCTGAGGTTAATTGTTATAAAAAAAAGTTCCAAATCCAGCTTTACTTCTCATGTATTCCTTCTCTTCAATGTAATTATCCTTAGTCTTTAAATAGTTGTCCTTTGCCTTAGGATTCTTAGTTTTTAAAAATTTTCACAACTGGAAGAACAAACTTTTTGGTCCTTTTCCAATTTCCAAGTTTGAAATGCTTGCAATTAGGGCTATAGAATAAAAGCTGTTAGTCAACAGCAATTGTATGAAGCAAAGTTTTTATCGATCTGCGTAAATTTAAAGAAAGGTAAAGTACTCTATAATCAAAATATTTTATGTTATTTGGAAAGAGGATTTCCTATTAAGGCTGCCTATATAAATTATTTATTAAGCTGTAAAAAAGCTTGGAAGTTGCTTGTGCTGCATCTCAGCACATCTAAAAGTGTACTTATGAAGGTTTTAAAAAAATTTAAACAGATAAAACTGCTCTGCAGTAAAGTTTTGTAGAAGGTGGCAAAACTTTATATGTGCCACCTCCGTGTTGCTGACTCATACTAACTTCTTGTCTTCATTGATAAAGACATTTTCATTTCAGAGCATGTCTGAAAAAAGGCTCACCTTAAATTTCCAAAAATTGAAGGCATGAAAGTCCTGACATAGGTCCTACATCAAAACATACAATGTTTTGTGTATCGCAGTAACAAGATATTTGCCTCAAGGACAAAGAAACTATCAATTATATCAATATTAACTCAATGAATGTATGTTATTAAGTGAATCAAATCATGTGGGGAAAGCCACTCACTAATTGCTGCAACAACTAGAAAGGGACATTGCAAATTCCAATCCTCAGTTCTGTTCAGAGCACAACAGTGAGCTTATCATAGGATAATATGATTTTCCTCCAGATCATTCAAGCTCTATTTTTAATTTTCAATAAATTTTTGTTTGGCTTGGAAAGGACATTCAAAGATCATTGAGTGCAAACCCACTGACATAGGCAAGAAAAATATTCCACTAGATCAGATTGCTCAAAGCCCTGTTCAACCTGTCCTTGAACACTGTCAGTGGTGGGGTACCCACATCTTCTCCAGACAACCCGTTCCACTGTCTCACAACCTTCATCATAAAAAAATTTCTTCCTTATATCCAGTCTAAATCTACTCTCTTTTAGTTTAAAGCTATTGCCCCTTATTCTGTCGTGTATTGCAGGCCTTGGTGAAAACTCTTTCTCCAGCTTTCTCGTAAGACCCCTTTGTATATGGAACTTCTGTAATAAGGTGTCCCCAGAGCTTTAACAACCCCAGCTGTCTCAGCATCTCTCCATAGGTGAGATGCTCCAGCCCTCTGATCATTTTTGTGGCCCTCCCCTGGACTCACTCCAACAGGTCCATGCCTTGCTTGTGCTGGGGACCCCAGAGCTGGATGCAGTACTCCAGGTGGGGTCTCACCAGAGACAGGAGAAAAATCACCTCCCTTGCCCTGCTGGCCACACTTCTTTTGATGCAGACCAGGATATGATTCCTTCTCCATTTCGATTGTCACTTCTTCTCCTGTCTTATTTATTGGGTGATACATTTTCTTTAATCTTCATTTGCTGGTCAGTGAGCCTTTAAAATCCCTTATTATTCTTCTCATTGTTTACCAGGTTGAACTCCAACTGTGCTTTAGCTTTCCTGATCACATCCCTACACAACCGAGCAGCATCCTTATATTCTTCCCAGGATACAAGTCCCTGTTTCCACTGCCTATTTCTGTCTTACACTTCAAATCGACCAGGAGATCCTTACTCAGCCGTGCTGGCCTACTGCCTTCCTTGCCTGATTTCTTACATATGGGAATAGAGAACTCTGTCTAACAATAATGTCCTTAAAGATCTGCCAGCTCTCTTCAGCCCCTTAATCCCTGAGGAAAGTTCACCAGGGGTCCCAACCACTAATTCCATAAACGACTTCCTAAAATTATCTAATTATTTATACTAAAATTCTAGTTCACTCTCCTAAAATTATCTCTTGCTGCAGACTATTCTTCAACAGTTATTGTGGATGACTAGATGACAACTTATGTGTAGCACTTCTAAGTTCATCACAAATACACAGAGAAAGGGACACAGTTATCAAACAATTACGACAGTATTAGTTTTGAATGGAAATCATGATATGGATGAGCATATATGTATGTTTGGTTCTGGTAGCATACTTTGCAATTTTGGGCTTCATCGAGTTTGTAAAACAAATAAGAACATCACCTGCCTCGAACTGTTTTAGGAGTTACTTTTTGGACTAGGAAAGAAAGCATTTAGGATGAGCAAATCATGACAACATTAGTTAACTAAATAATTTTTCTTGTTTTATAAGTTTTCACTTGCACTGAACAGGTTTTCCCATTTCCACAAATGTTCCTTCTTAAGTAAAGAAAATTAGTTTTATGAAAACGTGTCTCACTAATTTCTTCAGAAAAGCTCTTTTTAAAGGTGTCATTCATTTCTTATTAAATTTTTTTTAATATTTAAAATATTTAAAAAAATATATTTTTACATGTTAGTTTTGTGGTTTTTTTTTAAGATGCCACTCAATTTAACATCTATGAAGGTAATGTAACTGAACTGAAGTGCTACCAATTTGTGCCAAAAGCAAATTTGGCTCTAGATGCATAGTGCACTACATTTGGATAATATCATATATGAAAAGAAACAGTTTGGGAAAGTATGAAGTAAGAAATAACTGAGTTTCATGTTAAAATAATTTTATTCATCTTATTCATTAGTTTTACTGAAATTCATAGAATCATAGAATGGTTTAGGTTGGAAGGGACCTTAAAGATCATCTAGTTCCAACCACCCTGCTATGGGGAGGGACACCTCCCACTAGACCTGGTTGCTCAAAGCCCCATCCAGCCTGGCCTTGAATACTTCCAGGGATGGGGCATCCACGACTTCCTCGGGCAACCTGTTCCAGTGTCTCACCCACCCTCATAGTGAAAAATTTCATCCTAATATCTAATCTAAATCTACCCTCTTCCAGTTGAAGTCATTACCCCCTCATCACTACATGCCCTTGTAAAAAGTCTCTGTACA
>VYZM01000907.1:538977-555430 GCA_013398915.1 Dromas ardeola | reverse complement strand
GGGTGGCGGCAGGTGGCCCCGGGAGGGGGGCCGCGGCAGGCGGGGTGCTCGGCCCGGCCGGCGTTAAGCCCGGGGGGGGTACGGCCACGGAAAGAAGCGGCGTGTTGGGAACGCGGGGTGACACCGCCGGTACCTGGCGGCCGGCCCTGACGGGGCGAGCGAGGTCCCGGGGGCGGGACGGGAAGGAGCAGCGGCGGTTAGGGAGGGGGCGCACGGCCCCTGTACCCGTGGGCTCGCGTACTGCCGTCTCTCTCAAATATTGTTAGTATTTAACGCAAAAAAAAAAAGCTGGTTTATAAAACCCGCAGTCTGAGCTTACTGCTGTCCCAAGTTACATCTTTGTACCGCTCTTTCTGCCCGTTGCTGGATGGCCCCCAGCCTGAAACAGCCGCTGGCCGGCGCGGGGGAGGAGGAGAGAGAGAGGCAGCATTTAGCGATGATCAACAGAGATCAGGGCAATCAGCTACTCTTCATTAATCGCATGTTGAAGCATGCATGCGAGGTTTAAAAAAAACCCCAAAACCTACGGAGGAGAAAGGACATGTCACCTTATATTATCCCGTTCTGACGACTTAGTAATGCAAAAGATTTTATTGGAAATTTGTCTTGCTATGTGGCAAAACTTTTTTTTCTTTAATTAAAATAAATATTTTAGTGCTATATAGCCCCATGCATGTGCACCGTGATTTACACAAAAAACAAAGGGCATGTTTTTGTCTGCTTCAGCTTATATCAATACTCTTCATCATGCAAGTTGTTCCTCACAAGTTAGCACAGGGAATTGTCACATGGTAGCTGCTCCGGAGTCTCCTGGAGAGAGTTGTTCCTGCAACTTCTTTGCCTGTGTGGAATGATCACTGAAGAGTTACTTAGGCATATGTTCATGGCCGATCTTGTAGTTCTGATTTTATTATTTCTCATTTACGTGAACTTTGCTTATGAGTAAGGTGGTTGTTTTAAACACCAACTTGTATAAATAAAAGCATGACTCTCCAGGCAGTGAACAGGTTATGGTGTGGGGAGGGAAGATACCAGGCAGCAAGAAGGAAGGAGGAAGTGTTGTACTAGGTAAGTGAACTCGTCTACCATGAATGTTTTAAAACACACTTCTCTGAATCAGTCTTGGTATTAGTGAGGGTTTTAAAAAATAATGGCATCAGGCTGGTGCATGTTTATGTGTTTTCGTGTTCTCATGTTGAGTTCATCATTTTAATTCTACTTTTTTTTTTTTGTCTCTGCTTTAGGGATTGTGAATGTTGTCTGGATGGATAATTAGAAAGGACCCAGGGAGACCAGGGCATGAGGTAAAACTCAGAGGAGAGAAGGAGTGTTTTGTGTACCTGCTATCACCACTCGGCAGTCTTGCTTGGTTTTGGTGTAGTAGATCATGTGTTATTATTTATGTCCTGTGAGAAGCAATGTTTGGATGATCCAAAATATGTATCTTATGGAGGTTAGTCATTCAGTTGCACATGGGAGAAATATGCTTGCCTTCTCGTTGCAGAGAAGTTCAGTGTTCGAAAGTTTTGATTGTGAGGTTTATATGAGTGTACAGAACTTACTGCCAGAGGCTGCAAAGCAATTGAGCTGGCTTTGTTGTTGTTGACTTTTTTGTTTTAGAAGCATGATGATGCTTCTCAAAGTATGTGGACATATTTTGTTTATCAAGTATACCAAACACAGTGTGTGCAAACACAAGAAAGGACCATCAGTATTCAAAATCATCATGTCTCCAGCTCAGTTTGTATTCATTAATTCTTTTTTTTTTTTAACAGGTCAGTTGTGTATGACTCAGAGAAATGGCTACAGTAGCTCCTGCCTGGTATGTTTTGTTTTGTTTTTTATTAACTATTATTTCTATGATTCTCTTCCTAAAACAGACTTCACCCAAGAAAAATGTGAAAGCACTTAAAGGCTGGCGTCCTCAGTCTTTATATAAATTTAACCTAGGGATCAACAGAGCAAGTTGTTCCATGATGCTCAATCTCAAGTTTGACTTGAAGAGAACCACACCCAGCATTAAGAAATTAATTTTTAATCTGCTGTAGTTGTTAATATTATTTTGTCCATTATGATCCACATCTGCCTGAACCATTTCAGTTATTTCAGTGTGAATGTGGCGAACCTTGGGAAATTGGCCTGTTATTTCTGATAATGTTAAAAAAAGTAATTGAACAGTACTGTCTACTGCAGCGGCATGTTAACAAGTACAGGTTTCTCTTTGTGGCTGTGGGAAATGCTTTCCGGTGGATTTATGGTGATACAATGCACGGTATAGCCCTGAGCGTTTGTCTTCATAATAGAAGGGTCGTTTAAATCATGTGCCACATGAAGCCATGAGGAGGGTTTATGCTTGCGTTGTACCTATGAGATCTGGTATTACACTCTAGAGTAATGGTAACAGTTAAATCTTCCTTTTCCAAGGGATTAAGCATATCAGTTTTTAGGAAATAGTATGAGTCTTTTCAACACCTATCCGGAAGCTTGCCACCTGCTGTGCTTAGTTTCAGAATCTGGCATTACCGCTTTCTTCTCTAAAAACTGTTTATTGTCTCATCCATCTGTGCATCAGATTACTTCATTCCAAAAATCACAAAACTCTTCTGGGAAGAATATGCCCCCCTTGCGTGGCTCCCTGAGGTTTCCTTTCTTAGCCCCTTGTTGTAAACAGCTTATGCAAGCATGATAGGAGACATGGGCTCTGTAAAATCCTTTCAGAGTTGTTTATTAAACTCTCTTGGCCTCAGATTATCTTCCTCAGTGAAGATTCACTGGCAGCTCAGCACCTTTCTTCAGTAGAAACCTTTGCAGACTGGAGCACAAACTGTGACTTTTAGTAGTGGTTTAGTCCGGTGTTACTTAGCACAGGTGTTTCTCATTTGTTTCCTTGTACTACAGTGAGGAAGTACACAGCCTGATGCATTGGGGTGAGCATCTAATATCAGCACATTCTTGGGTCTAATTATTGCTACAGGTGTGTGGGGGGGAAGGTCTGCGTGCACAATGTGAAGGCAGTAGAGCAGCAATCCTCCATGTAGGGCACGTGGGTTTGGGGAATAAAGCAGAACACGCCCAAGCAATCCCTCTTGCCTCCTTTATGGCTGTGAAATCTCATCCAGTGCTTAAGTAGAGCTCTTCAGGCTGTTCTGACCACAGCTTGTTGTTTCCGGATTTATTTTTTTTTTTCTTTACCAGCTGTAACACAAGTAACAGCACGGATGAAAGCTATATGCTTTTTTTTTTTTTTTTCTATAGAAGGGGATTGGTAGAACAGCTAGAAAGTAATCTTTTTAATAGTGTTATACAGGAATGTTAACCAGCCACAGGCTGGGCAGCCATGGCTGCAGGTACATGTACACTCTGGAGCAGGTGGTTCTGAGCCCACTTTATAGCGGATTTGAGCAAACTCAGGTTCAGCCCACAGGTAAATCTTTGTTGAAAGTGTTTTGTGTGTGAATATTTAGATGGAAAAAATCTCTAGTAAAAGCATGCAGGAAAAATACTTTCAAGATGAATCATTAGATAATTTCTAATATTGCTGTAGATGACAAGAAGCTGAGAGGCGTATTTTGTGGGAGCAGATTTAGGCTAAGTTGATCATTTGTGCCATTAAGAACTCTCGTTTTGCACAGGTAGTGGAGAACAGATTTTTTTTGCCTTGATTGTGACATCGGTACAACCTCTACCTGTGCAGTCTAAGCGCAGTTTAAGCAAACTGTTCGACACAGAGAATAACCTAGACTGCTTTGGTTTTAGTTTAAGTGTGATTATTTTAAGGGTTCAATTTAGTGGACAAGGGCATTTGGAGCTGAGAAATGCTGTATCACCTCAGTGCGCTTGGGTGAGTTTTGATCTGTAGTGCCAGTGAACTGCCTGAGGCGTGGAGTGCAGTTTCTCCTGCAGCGCGTTTCTTGAGCTGACACCTCCTCTGACTGGCAAATAACAGGGTCTGTTCCTGCTGGAAAACATGAATGTCTTGCTTGGAAGGATGGGATGTTTGTTTTGCTTTAAAGAAGATATGCTCAAGAACAGACCTCCTAAGTGCAACAGCTGCAACACACTTGGGGCAAGTCCTAGATGGCTGCGTTTCCATCTGGAATGCCACGCTAAATGGGCTCAAATTGTGGGCCATGTGAACTGCAGAGCCCCTTCACGGGAATGCTTGGACATGTGCACCAGGATTTGGCACTGGCTATCCCCAGTCTTCGTAGGCAGCTTAAGTAGAGACGGTGAATTGCTTGAAGATGTACATCTAAAAGAAAATCTTTCCTGTATTGAGAAAATATGCACATATAAACTGCAAAAGGTAATTGTCCTTGAAATTAATTTGCTTTTTGTTTTTAAAAGTGGTGAAGTCCACATGAACAGAAGTGAGTGAGTTGAGATGATCTTGACTTGTGAAGCCACAGCTGTCCCATGAACTGGGGGACCTTGTCCTCGAGCTGTATAGTTGAAGTCCGTCGTGTAAGTGTGAAAAAAGAGGGAGTTTTGGGCAGTGAGTTGTCCGTGTGGAGCATTCAACCTTACAGTCTGCACACGCATCTATCTTGAAATTGTTCCTTCCTTGGAGGGAAGGGGATGAAAGGAACTGTGTCCAGATGCACGAGAGTTACTGGCCTTTTGTTTTCTTGTGGTTGCTTAGCTTACATTATTGACAGGTGCTTTACACATGTACTTAATCTGATAGTATTTTTCCTGTTGGCAGAATGCCTAGATCTGAGAATTACATGCCTTTTATGAACACTGCTATAAATCTAAATAAATTTTACTAGAATGTCACTTTTGACTTGTATGTGTGGCTGTCAGGGATTAGTGTTGCCACCTAGACCAGTTCAAGCTCCTTAAAAGTTGTTTGTTTGGTTGGTTGGTTGTTTTTTTTTTTTGACTTGGAAACTATGTAACCCAGAGGAAGAGAAGATACTGAAAACTGAGACAGGGTACAGCAACTGCTAAGAAGCGATTACAGACAGTGGTAGGTGTGAAGTTAGCTAAGCAAATTCTATTGCCTTCAGGCCCTCTTACATTATTAAATGACTTTGCATTTAATTTGCAAAAGTGGTTGAACAAATGGATTAAAAATAATGTGAACATTAACGTGCAAAGAATCTAAGTGGCCACAGGATGTCCCCACTGTTCCATGCTGATGCATCCTGATAGGCCTTTTATCCTGCAGTACAAAGCTTGCCACATTTCTTAAGTGTGACACTTTATATGTTGGAGGTTTAGCATTCATTTTTGTATTCTCAATGTTTATTGATTGACAGGGCAACCAATTAACATCTAGTCTAATGGAGGGAGAAGGGAAAAAGGGGAATGCTTTGCTTGTCTTGTTTGCTTTAGGTCTGAGTTCTCTTTTAACTTCCAAAGACTGGGAACGGACAAGACTTGATTCTTTTTGAAGTAACAATTATTCATTCCATGTGAATGCAATGTTGTCGCTCAAAATAGAATGAGAATTTAGTCAGAAAGGTAATTTTCTGCCCACTTTTAAAAGCTTGCTACCGTTGGTTTGCACGTTGACTACGAAAGTGAAGGGGCATACTTATCTAAGGGCTCGTCTGAACAAGGCTGGTGGCATCGAATAAACTCAGGTGTGAGAGTATAAGTAATGGTTTTGGGCTGTTAGGGTAACCTGCTGTGGAAGTGGTTTAATTTAGACAGAAGGGAGGCATTATGCAAAATAAATGTATCCATGCAGGAAGCTGGTGCAGAGAATAGCTACGATGATAAAATGTACACCCTCCTTCTGAATAACATGTGTCCCAAAACTCCTTATGTACCATATGTGAGGGACCAGGCTGTGGCTGATGCTGCACAAGGATATATGTAGGGTAAAGCATAGAGCATAAGGACCTTTACGTTAGGGCTGGAACTTTATGTGAAAATGGACTCCTGAGTCTAAGACCATGCTGTTACATGTAGGCTATGTAGTGATGCTTTCCTTATGAATTCTTTATAGCTACTGCAACTACATCCAGTTGCTTCAGATTTTCAGCACCTCTGAAAATCACAGCCTGTGTTTTGAAGCCAGGTAGTATTTGAGATGAGGAACAATGTCCTTTTGGGTATCCTGTTGTGTCTGGAAATCCATGCAGTGAGGCTTTGTACGCTGGGTACGGACAGACATATGTCCACATCCATACTTTTTTTACATGCATGTGGCCATTCAGCCTTTTGGGAAAGCTGTAAGGGGAAACTCTTCTTCCCTGAGCAACTTGTTGCTTTTGATTGTCCCTTCTGCAGTGCAGGAGCTGTGAATTATATTTTTTTTATCAGTGGCGTATTTACCTTTTCTTACTGAATTGAATACTGCAATAACGGCAACATTCTGCAGTCTTGTTTATCTGGTAGCTTCCAGGATTGGATTGTCTATCCTATTTTAAATAGCTCTGTAGACCAGACTTGTCTAAATAACTATAGTAATTATGCTGCAAACAACAGATGACTGGGATTTCACTAGAGGTGTTTCCTTGGGAGTTGGGGAATGTGAACTTACTTTCTAAAGAAGAACTACTCTAGAAGTAAGCTTGGAGCGCAGCACTGAGTTAACATATAAAGTAAGTCTATTATTGTCTATAAGGACATGCTATCCAAATCTATATGATTATCTATGCTTTTATTATTGAAAAGGCTCAGGGGAAGACAAACATTTTCTCTTTTCCAGCAAGTTATACCTTCTGGGTGTTTCATGTGGTAAATTAGCTTTTTTGTATCTATGGTTTTCATGACCAGTGTGAAAGGATTTTTATAAAGGAGGCATGTGCTCTCACCCACTTTGGTAAATGCAAGATTCCCACTGGACACTGGACCAGATTCATACTACATTCAAGGCCAGGCTGGACGGAGCTTTGAGCAGCTTGGTCTAGTGGGAGGTGTCCCTGCCCATGGCAGGGGGGTGGAACTAGATGATCTTTAAGGTCCCTTCTAACCCAAACCATTCTATGATTCTGTAATACTGCTACCACTACTTGCTTAGTCAGTTGGCTCATTGACATCAGAGGTAGCTTTGCATGAAAGACAAAACTCTGATGGAGTTGTTAGTGGGGGTAGTGCTAGTGCTGCTTAAAACAATGGGACTCTTATGTATCGAGAGGCTGCAGATCTTGACTTGGACCTAGTCTTTCAACTCTTACATTGACTGACGTGAAGTGACCCAATGATGAAAGCTGATCACCAAGTAGATAACACTTTTACAGTGCTTTTGGAACTGAAAGGCTGGAGTTGCAGTGAAGTGTGTGCAAGCTACCTGTGAGCTGGGAAGGTGATGCGTGGGCAACTGGGCTGTTGAACTCGGAGTGGTCAGGGGTTGTAAGGAGCCTGCAGTGCTGCTAATCAAGAATCTTCTTGTATGGATCGAGAATCTTCTTGTTTGGATCTTAGAGCTGGAAGAGTAACTGCATTACTAAGTGCACTGCAGCAAAGAAAAAGCCTGCCTTACAAGCAGGGGATTTTTGTGCTCACATTGAAGAACGGTGAACAGTTGCTATTGAACAACACGAGGCAGCATATACTGGAGGAATAATTGCCCTTCAGACATAAACTATGCAGTATATGAGTTGCATGCTTGCTTCATAATACTTTTTATGTCCTCTTGGCTGCTGCCTCCCTTTTTTATTCCTGCATATGCATACCCTTCTGGAATGGGGAATAATTAGTGCAATTTTTCAGTGAGAGCGCCAGCTGCCCAGAGGTTATGAATTCTCTCCTTTCCTTATTCCCTAGTGGGAATGAGGCAGGAGATGGCGTTCCTGCCTGGATGTCTCCAGGTCACTTACTACGTCTCATTCTGTGTATCTGGACCCACAAATGGTTAGGAGAAGGCAGCAATAAGAAATGTGGTCTCAGGCCCTTTACCTACAGTATGGCACTGCTGGCATGGATCTTTCAGCTCTGTGTGTGTCTGTGTGGCACAGGAATGCAGCGGTGCAGTGCCTGGAGTGTAGCAGCTCACAGCTTGCTGTGGGAATGGGGATTTGGATGTTTCCGTCTCTGACCAGAAGAGATGTATGCCGTGTCATCAGCCAGCTTGACTTGGGGAGAGAAAAATGGGGTGTGGAACATTGCCTGTCCAGGTTATTGGCCTCTATATTAGCTGGTCCAGTGTTGACAAAACCCAGGAGCAGAGACAGACAGGAAGGTGTCCTCATAGCCATATTGTCAGGAAAAAAGCTTTCTTCCAGGAGACGGCACATTTCCACCAGGTTTGTGCCAGCACAGCTGTGTTGTCAGGGAGACTCCAGTCTTCTGGCTGACAAGGAAATTCTGTGTTTCACCTTTCATTCATCCAGGGATGAAGCCAGACCTTTCCTGGCAAACTCTGAAAAGGTAAAATAGGTATATCAGGAAGCATTCCTCTAACTGGCAACTGGCTGTGGCTGCCAGCTGGTAGTCACCTAGCATACCCGTAAAAGTCGAGTTCTGTTGTTATATCAATGGCCGGTGAGCTGGGGAGGGGAGAGGGGAGTACTGTTGAGTGTGAAACTTACCTGGCTCTGGAGGGAGAATGGGAAGGAGAGAGCACTGTCATCACTCAAGCAGGGTGGGGGAACCATATGTTTTTGCAGTCCAGAGGTTTGATTTTAACTACCGAAAACATAAAGCATAAGCACTGTTAAGTTGAACCAGAGCTTGCTTTACTGTTACTGAACTTCATTTTTGTTATGGGTGAAGAAGACACTAAATATTTTTGAATTCTAAAAGTGTCCTCACTGTTCTGGGGAAGACTGGATAGAGATAATTTACCAGTTTGTAAGACTGTCTTTAAGACAAAAATGTGTTTTTGTGTATCCCTGTTTTGCATGACCTAGTTAACTAGGTAAGTTTCTTAGAGCTCTGCAGAGACTTAATAATAACCTTGTGTTGTAATTAGCAGTTCTTCAAAGAAATACCAAGCTTCAACAAATATATTACCATTGATGATTTGCTCAGTGAGCTGATAGCAAAGGTAAGTAAATAAGCTGCTGTGCCAGCTTCTGTCCTGTTTGCCTGATGTGGTGCCCAGCAGTTACTTAAGCATATTATAGGGAGGTAAATAAATTGAACCTTCCTTTTTTCAGGCGACATGTCTGACAACTAGCTGTTTTCTTGTTGCCTCTCATGCATTTTCTTTTTTGACAGCAGCTTACCTGATGGAGTTGATGTGCTATCTTTAACACAAGTCTAGGGTCTGTTGTTAAGCCAGGAAGTCAGTGACGCATCATCTCTTGAAATTCTGTTAATCTAAAATTCTCATTGCTGTATCTATTCTTTCTTACACAGTTATTTTATGATTTTTTTTTTTTAACTGTAAAGTTGGGCCACATTCTCATGGGATTTGTTAAGGAAGCAGTTAAATATAACATGGCATTTTAAAAATAAATGTACATCATATCTATTGCTTAATTGCACAATGATATATAACAATACTCAGTTCATCCGCATACACAAATGTGGCGTTTGCGTTGGTGTTTTAGCAGGAGGTTCTGGAAGCCTGGGCTTTCACCCTAGCGATGGTATTTGGAGGTGAAAAGCACAGCTGTATACTTACGAAAACTGGCAGAAAAATCTCTTTTGCAGTAACAGTGGTTAGACTCTTGCATTCTTACTCCCTCCCATTATGCATTATTGAAAATGGATGATGGAAATTGGAGTCAGTGGAGTCAGTCACAACAGTATTAATGAAAAATGTGAAAAATAGTTTTAACAGTTTGGCAAGCAGCTTTAAACTGTGTTTAAGGGTAGTATCAGGAAATCTCAGGTGATCCTCTGCAGAACCTGCAGAGGGAATAGCAACCATCTTGCAGACTTAATGCAGTTCCTTCAGGAGGTTGCCTGGAAGTAGTGCTAGGACTTAATCTGTGCACAGAATTCATGAAGAGAAACATCCCTGGCTAATTCCCTATTTGCATCAGGTATTTGCACTCTTCTTACAAGGAGAAGAGCAATGCCTGAGCTTTCTTCTGCATGAAATTGAAACTTCAAAACCACGGTGTTACCAAAGGTGTCTGGTGTGTTTGTGTTCTCTCTCTGTCACTGGAGCATGGCAGAATCTCTTGCACAAACATGACAAGATAATTGATAAGTGCTTTCTAAATGTGTCCACTTGGCTGCACTGTAGATTTATAAATGTTACCTTCTGTCTCATTTCCTAAATTAGTACTTCACCTAAGCTTGAAAAACTTTTAATTTCTTGGGTTGTTTCCAAAGTTCCGGCACCAGGTCTTCTGGGAGAACAAGACTTTGGAAAATCATCCTGAACGTAGCGTAAAGGTCTACAGCTTACATCCTCTGCCAGATTTTCGTATCTGCTCTTGTATAACATGTTGAATACAGAAACTGTAAATTTAAGTGGTTTTGTTGGTCTGTCTGTGTGTCACATTCAGCATAGTTTTTGGGCAAAAGCGTTTTTTTTTGGTTAGGGTAGGAGGTGTGTGAGCTGGGTATAATGCCACAGGGACTGGCACCCCATCCCGCCGGGGTTCACCTCCCTGGAGTGCCACCTCTGGCCCTGGATCTGTCACGGATCTCTAGTATGATCTCTACTGATGGGTTCCCAGGCAAAGATCTGGACCCTACCTGATTTGAAAATTGTTTTGATTTGATAGGTGCTAACAGTTCCACTTGTTTTGTGTCTCTAGCATTGAATACTTTAAATTGGGAATTACATTTCAGTAGAATCCCTTCTTAGGATAGCAGAGCATAGCTATCGATTTATGGATTACTTAATTCAAATATTATATATTATTATTACATATTGCTCCATAAAACACAGTATTAGCTTTAAAGATCCTGCATAGAGGGACAGTGTTTATTAATGCATAGCATTAATAAACATCATTACTTGGCAGCCTGACCACCCAGCTTATAATAAAGGCTTTGGCTTTCACATCGGTGAGATCTTTGTATTGCTGCCAGCATACTTTCCACAACACTGCTTCATGGTTGTGTAAAACTTGTGAGAGGAGAAGACTTTATAGAAATAACAGGCTACACCATTGTGCAACAAGATTATATGCTTCTTATCATAGATGAAGTGCTAAGTACTGGCTGAGTCATCAAAGAGATTGAGACTGATGTGTGTGTGAGTGGATGGCTGCATGTTTAACTTCTTCCTTGTGTTCCTTGGTGTAATATTGTCTTAGCTGTTGAGCCTGAGTACTTTCACTAAAACTTGCTGTGTTTAGCTACTGCCAATTTTGACTAAGCAGCAGTTACAACGAGGAGCAGAAACTTTCTAAACTTGTTCTTCCTTAGCTCTTTGGGATACATCTGCCAAATTCCTTAAAAGAAGTTTTATCCTTCTTACCTGATGCTTCCAGATGTCTAGTACACATAGATTACCTGGATTTGTAGCTCCAAAATGTGCTTGATCATGATTTGAGTGTGACAGTTTTTACAAATATTTTAATTAAAAAAGTTCCTTTTATAAAATTAAATGGCTTCTTCTCTATTATATAGACGTATAGCACTCTCCCCCTTTTTCTTGTGCATATCAATGTTGTTCACTTCAAATACATCTAAGTTATTGCAATGGAATCAAAGACATTACAGCACGTATCTGTATATCTAGGCAAAGCAGTGGCTTGACTTAAAGCCAACAATAAAATAATTTATGATTTCAGCTATAAAACCTTAGAACAGTAGTTTTTCCAAAACACTTTCTCTTGTCTGGAAAATCAGGAGTCTGTTTTACAAAATAGTCTGGAGCGTTCAGGAAACTTACAGGTGAGGTCATTCAAACACTCTAGTGCTACCCTGAGAACTACCAGAGTCTGTGACAACTTTATCTTCCGTCCCACAGTTCTTATGATCAGTGAGCATTAACGCCTTTTATATTAAACAGAGAACATTAACATCTTAATATTACAGAGAAAGCTATGTGACAGAAAATAGCAGCTTGCTATTTCCTGTACATCTTAAAAATAGATAGTGATAGCATGTATATTTAGTTATGTGCTATATGAGCCCTTCAGTTTAACTGTATGAGAGACTTTTTTTTGCATTTGTTTCGTTGTTTATCCACTAAGACTTTGTTGGGTGTTAGGTGGGGGTTTTTTGGTTTGTTTTTTTTTTTTTTTTTGTTGCTGATAGTCAGTGTTCAAACTGACCAAGAGTACTCAGCAGTCAAAAAGCTTTCTTCCAAGGCTGACAGAGGTGCTGGTAGTAGTGTCAGGCAACCACAGCAGCTGTTGGCTGAAGCGCCACAGCTTCACATTGCTTTTCGGAAGGCTCCTGCAAGCCTCAGATGAGGTCACTGCATGACTGCTAAAGAACAGTGAGTGAGAAGCAATAAAGTTCCAGGATCCTAATTTTTATACTTTAAGGAAATAAGGGAATCTGTAGGGGGGTTGGACAAGATGACCTTTAAAGGTCCCTTCCAACCCAAACTACTCTATGATCCGCTACAAAAATGGGGAATGAGAGCTCAGAAGAAACAAAGATGCAGCAGTAATCCAAAAACAGCAGCAAGTGTACTAAGTGCTGTGCTCCAGGGTTAGGGGGTTTGCTGACTTTAGACCTCTGCCTATTAGGTCATTAGTGCCTGGCTTCAACCTTTGATCTTTCTGCAATTCTGGAAGCTCTCTTCAGTTTTTTCCAACACAAGGCCAAAGTTGTGTGATTACAATGAGGCCATTGTACTAAACATCCCACATATGGATGCAGCACAGAAGACTCAGAGAAGTGGCTTATGTTGCAAGAATGCAACAATCCACATTGTACAATGCATATTAATCTCAAAACAGCCTTTATTAAGTGAATAAGGCCTGATTGTTTTTGTTTAAACAGAGCTTTTTTGGAGGGGGGGGAAGATGCACCTCAAGACAAGATAAGGGATGGATAATCTAAGCTCTGCTGTGACACATTCGGCAGAGAGAAGGGGGCTGTTTGTCAAGTCAGAACTGTTGGAGAGCAAAGCTCTTGGGGGAGAATGAGGAGCAACAACATGAGACTACAAAAACTCGGGCCCAGCAATGCTGAACTGTGTTATACCAGGAATGAAACTTGGACACCTTAACTGTAACTCCCAATATTATGATGCTTGGAAAAACATCAGAGTCAATAAATTCTGCAGAACGGATTACTTAGAGACTTGGCTAACTTGAAATTACTGGTATCTCAGGGAGAAGTGTGTCCTCTGGGTCAGGACGGGAGATGCTGGATGTATGTATTAAGAAGAATTCCCCTGTTCAATTTTTCAGGAGACATTTGTTTTTCCCTTGGTATTTGGGCGAGTTATGTAGCAGTGTCTTTAGTAGTTTCTTGTGATTGCCATGCATGACTACCTTCCCTGTTGATTTTTATGGGCAAGATTCTTGGCCATTTTGGGGGTATCACTGACCATTCAGGAGCATCACTGTAGATTTGGAAGTACCGTGTACAGGTTGGAAACACCACGGCTTCCCCAGTGTCTCTGAGGTTGTTCTGGTTGGTGGAGTAGGGCCAACCTGGGAGCTCTAACCTCTTTCCCTAGGCTGTGAAAGAAAAGGCCTCAGAAATACCTGTATCGCCTGATTACCCCAGGCTGCTCTCTTACACATTTGCTAACGCGTTGCCCCCTTCCTACTTCTAAGGAAATGCCTCATTCTTCTTCTCTTTGCTTTTATTGTACTCCACCACCACTGATGATCTGGACTATGGGTCTAGGAAGCTAATGGTTCCCAGGAGCACAGTTTTCAAACTGCTTACAGTGGTTTCTTTCTTGTTTGTTACAGCAGCGGTTACTTGCTTTTGGTTACCAGTTAGCTGCGCTAGTCCTTGCCAACTCTGACTGAAGCACAGACGCCTTGTTGGTGTTGCAGCACCTCTTTGCCTTCCTCCTCATCTGTGTGTAGGTTAGATGGGCTCCCTCGGTGTTGCTCAGAGAGCCTGCCCAGGAGCAGTGGGGGAAGCACTGAGTCATGGAAACAGGAGCTGCGGGCATTGCGCTGGCAGGGTGTTGGAGCATGTTGGGGCTGACTCCAGGAGAGACTTGTTCAAGCTCACTCTTGCCTCTCAGGCTTAACCACTGGCAGGCTCTGTCTTGTCCCACATACCAGCGCCTGGACTCGCATGGGATTACAAAGGAGAGTCCCAGGATGTCTGTCCTGTAAATGAAGATGTAACTGTGGAGCCAAATATTGAAACCTTTCGAAGGTCTCAAAGGCTGGAAGGGCTGCGTCGTGAAATCCGTTTCAGACAGTTCAGTTCAGTGACCTTACATCTCTCTCTTTTCCCCCCATTTTTTAAGGATTTAAACCAAAGGAAACCATTAGATCATCTGTCTTGGTCGCTATCTGACACTTAGCCTGGCTACCAACTCACTTAGCAAACAAAACTGACAAAATCTGTAATAAACTATAATTAGAAGGAATCATAGGACTAGCATAGGCATTAATAACAATAGGAAAGTTAGGGAGTCACATTGTAATCAGGGGATGGTGTGTAAAGTGCAACCATGTAAAAGAATAACAAAAAAATAGAAAAAATATTCTTATTTTCTTTGAGATCACTGCCAAAGATTTCTCTATTTGGAAATTATGTGCTTTTCCATTATTAAAAAAGGAGCATGACAGCACAGCTAGGCTTCCTGTTAAGATTTGGTATCTTCCTACATGGTCAGTAGGCAGAGCGTATTTACCAGGAAATGACTGAAAATCTTTCTGGAATATTGCAGATACCCTGTCCAGAGCCAGCTGTCTCTGACAGTCCTGGTAGTGGTAGACCTCTAATATAATCCAGTAATTGGAGATTTATTTCAATTAGTGGCGGCCCCCCTTTTGGATTCAAAGAGCTGGTTCAGTAACTTACTGCTGTCAGGCACAGCACTTAATTTTACGTCCTGTATCTTGCTGTGTTCAGTCTGAAAAGTGAAACTATTCATTTCGTGTTGTTGTTGTTATTTAAGCACTATCACTTAAGCAGCGCATCACAGTGCCTGACAACATGGTGTTAAAAGGTTAAGGTTCTTTAATAAGGTAAGGAACCCACAGCCCCTTGAATTTGGCTTGTCTTGCTGCAATGTTGCTGTGAAAGCTTTGCGTGCTTATCCTTGGCTACACTAGGTTTGGTCTGTGTGGGTTTGTGGAAACAAATAGCCAGCCCAGGGGGATCAAACTTCTTGTGGAAATTGGCTGCTCTGTTGCAGTGACTGCCAGTTTTTTGCTCAGGAATAGAGGAGGCCCCCAGAGCTGAGTACGGTGAAGTCTGGTCTGTGTACTGGTTGGGAATCATTTCGCATGTGCACGTTGTTAAAAGTTGGTTGCAGTATACAGGGTCCTCATTAGAACTTGGTATGTAAAAACTGCAGTCAGCATGCCTTGCCTGTGCCATTCAGAACAGGTAAAGTGAGGTGGGACACTGGAAACCAAGAGTGGGCAGAATGTTCCCTCTGTGGGAAGAAGCATGCCTGTTGCTCTTAAAACCCAGTAACTTGCGCTACTGATCCCAGCGAGTCAGCTCTGTGGGTGAGGAGTTGGAGCGATGGAGACACTGGAGGTGGCGTTTCTCTTCCTTTTTAATTTTCCACTGCTTAGTCGTGCAAAGGCACTTCCACATATCCCGGAGCTGGCTGGGATCCCACAGACGTCGCAGTGCTTGATTTGTGCTACAAAGGGCAAACCTGCCCAAGCAACCGTAAAGTCATCCTGATCGTTTGAATCAGTAATGAACCGGTGCTGAGGCATTCCTGCGCAGGGTGGGGAAAGGCAGGTAGACCCTGGAACATGGCCTGGGTGCCCAGCCTGGGCTGTCTGTAGTGATCGATAACCTCCCAGCATCACTGCTGCTCACCCTTGCGCCGGGGGCAGGTAGCCTTGACTAGCCCATCTGCTCCTCTGGCCTTGTATGGCTCATTTCCACCTCATATTATGCTTCTTGTATAGCTGAGGGCAAGACCCAGGGACACTTGAGGTCTCTCACAGGTTGGCTGCAGTCTCATTTTCACCCCTGAACTCTCCCCAGGACCCATGGTTGGGCCTCTGTTGGTACCTGAGGCTGCACTACCAGCTCCAGAGCACATTGAGAAAGCTTTAATATATCCCTGAAGGAAGTAAAATTATGTGAGGGCATTAGACAATCCAGCTATGTTCCATTCCTCTCCTGATCAAGTTTGTCCTTGGGCACTAACACCTGAGGTTGGTGGTCATGTTGGCCCAGCAGAGGCTGACACTATAGCTGAGAGAGGTGGTCCTGCTGCCCTGCTGCCCCTGCTCGCTGTCCCCTCTACTGTACTGACCCCTCGTGTGCTGGTGTAAGCGTACTTGTGGTAAATTCTGCATACAGTACTGTGGCTTAATAGTGAAATGACAGCCTAGGTGCCCTTAAGTAGTACATTTTCGCGTGCAGTTGGCACACACATAGCCTTACGCAAACCTTAAGGTGTGTCCAAGAAGCAGAGTGAGGCAATTGTGTGGCCTGGGGCAAAGGACTTAGGTTTGAGAAATGTGTTGCAAAATTTTTGAGGGGGAGGCAGGGAAAAAGGAGAATTGGCCTTCCC